>OLKM01003403.1:0-18366 GCA_900291075.1 Melanogrammus aeglefinus | reverse complement strand
ATGTCCGGTGAGCTTCTGGAGGCCCACCGAGAGTCCTGTGGGGCCACCAGAGATGGTACACAATACCACTGTAGCTGACAAGACTTTGTGCCAAAGAAAAGAGAGAGGACTCCGAGGTGTGTAGTCATTAGCCATGGTTTTGAAATAAGTTTAAGTCAAATTCTTCTCTCCTATTGTGGTGATAATCCTTTTTAAAGTGCTTGCAATTTTTAAAGAATATATTAGAAGAGAGCCATAATGCAGAAACTATTCTAGAAAAAAAAATCTCTTTACTTAATAATAAAGTGTAAAAAAACTTGATTGCAAATGACATTAGTGAGTAGTTACAATGCTGAGTTGTCATCGGATACCAGGACTGATTGTTAAATAGATATTATTTTATTCAAACAGTAATATCTGGTGAATGAGACAAGGCTGCCTTTCTGGAACCGGGCGAAGCAGAAAAACGAGAGCTACAAGCCTTGACATGAGTCCCGCCAACTATGAAGAAGAAGAAGACATCTGACATGAATGAATTGCCTTGAATAAGAAGAGACCATGGGTGGTGAGCAGTGGTTTGTTGTTGTTATACAACATGGGGTGAAGGGTTAGATGGGATTTGAAGGAATTATAAAAATGGCCCAACATGGTGCTTTGGTCTTCTCTCCAGGAGTTGGAAGAGGTTCCGTAAAGAGCACCAGGTCTGTGAAGTGGACCTGGAAGAGGTCAAGAAGCGTCTGTCCCAGCCTGAAGCAGACCCCACAGTCCATGCTGAAGAAGATCCACCTGATCAACAACCAACTGCAGCCCACGAGGCCCAGAATCAAGACAAGGTCAGAGCCTTCCGCTGCTCAATGGGGAAAAAACCTTCCTTAGGACGAGCAAAAGTGCCTATGTTCTTTTCTGTACATTTCCTATAGCATAAAAAGGCAAAGGAACTAGGTCAAATATTATTGGTCTATTAAATACAAACAGTTTTTAACTATTCTAATTAGATAAAGCTTTGTAACAACTGATTCATCCGCGGATTTACCAAAATGTGAATGTGTTGTTTATTCCTCCAGACCATCGACATCAAGGAAGCCGCACGGAAGTGCAAAGCTAAACAGGACCAATTGGACGGAAAGCAACGAGAGGTGAGTCCTTGCTTCAGAGTCTCATGAACCCAGTTCAAGTAAACAAACGCCGCCGGTTGCCTGTCTCGTAACCCCTCTGCGGCCGTCCGACCGCTGCAGATCGACGACATCAAGCAGGCTCTGAACCTGAAGCACACGGAGAAGGTGGACGAGGAAGAAGCGCATCGCCAACAGCCTCCAAGACCATCATCGACGACCTGCAGAAGGAGCTCACCACCAGTGGGTGAGCAGCCGACGTGGCACCCGCGCATAGAACCATCAACATGTGGACTGAAGGCCACCAGGAGGAGCGGGCCAGTTGGCGGGAGATAATGCAGAACGTCCGCAGGGAGAAAGCGACCACATGGTCGCAGAGTCCAGAATGTGCACTGTTATTTAATCTACCAGCAACCACCGTTATATTATTTATTTTCTTCCTTCTAAAAGGGACAATTAATACCACCAGCGTGATGTGGTCAGCCCGTTACAAGCCGTTTTGAAAATCTGGCCCCTTCGACATCACAGAGTGGCGTGCCACCTAGATGTGTGCTGCGATAGATCAGCTCTCAGCCTACCCAGTCGAGGTAGCAATGTTGCTCATTCCCTCGCATACATCAGGTGGATCACCCACTGTGATGTCTAAGGACATATTTTCACTATTGCTTGTAACGGCTGAACCGCCCATGTTATAGACCCTGTTTCTCCTATGGAGGGATATCCCACCACTAGTTGACTGGAGGGGCTTTGTCCTTGTGCTCGCACAGTGTTTACGAGAAGCCGAACGACATGAACAAGATGAATGAAGGCCCAAAGAGGACAAGCTGAAGGTTCTCCACAAGGACATTTCAACCGGCATCAGTTGGCTGCGGCAGAACAGAGCAGCTCTCAGCGGGAACTGTGCACGAGCCATCTGGCTTGTGTGATCTCTGATGAGAAACAGTGCTAGTCCTGTCGCTTGGTCAATGTCAGTGTACCTAGCAGGCACCTAGACAACATTAAGTGATTGCTAACAAACAATGTCACCATAAAAAAGAACTGCCCAAGAGGGAAGGGAAGTTTATAACAGTTTAATTAAACTGTTTCATATCAGTGATTTAACACCAAATGTGATGCTCTTAAAACCCCTATTGCTCCTTAATTATACTCTTGCATTAATACGTTGGTCTTCTGAATTGGAATGCTTCAATTTCAAGGCTCAATGTGAAGGATCCTCGCTTTGCTAAGATACCGAGACTCACATCACCTTAAATGACACTGCGGGGCTTTTTTTTCGAGAAGAGGGAGGGACATGGAGGCCTTCAGGAAAGAGTCTGCGCATTGACTCTTTAAATGAGTAGCAGCAACAATGTTTCGTCCACACTAATACTTATCAAATAATTGTTAATCTTTGTACTCTAATACAGCGATTGATCGAGTATATTTGTGGCAAAGTAAATGAAACTTAAAAGAGCTCGTTATAACAAATGAAGCTCAATTGCGCCGTGGCTATTCCATAGTCAAAGCCTACTAGCTAAACGTGAACACCTTTGTGCTGAATTTCTTGAATGTTTTTTTAGACTTTACTAAATTTTTTCTTTCCTCAGGTGCGTGACAAATTAAACTTGAAGGACTCCCACCTGGCCCGCGGCAAGTGTCTTGCCCCAACCTAAACCGTCTCGACCAATCGAGTCTCTCAGTTGAGCTCGAGCTCTCTGGAGAAATACCTCCGAAGATAATGTTAAATAAACCGTTTTATAAGCAGGCCTTTCATAAAAATCGTTTGTCGCTGTGTATTTATGTGTATCATCTACTAGGGGGAAAATTTGCCTTTGTAAGACCAAGGGCAACCTGTAATAGAGATACCTCTACAAGGGGAATAGGCATGTGGTGTGTCCTAAAACAATGCCAGTGTGCAGGCCGCTTTGGGTTCTACTCCTAACCGCGTGAGATGTTTGACGCCCCCGACTGACGTGTCAGCTTCTGTGCCACCAGTCAAATGCACGACGCTCCGTTGGAACGGCCCAAACTAAAGCCATGATTACTAAGGTCTGTTTTGGGTGGTTTATCCATGTGAGGTCACCCTCAAAGTGAGTATATGTACAGTATTTATTACGTCCCCTACCCCCCCCCAGGTCTCGAGGAGCCTTACGCTAAAGCTCACTACACGGCGGAAGAGCGGTATGGTGGTCAAGAAGTCGCTCTACTCCAACCATCATCAGCAACTAGCAACTCGGTGCTCCGGCCTCAAAGTTCCAACCATACGCGGTGGACCGCCGAGGAGACAAGGCTCAAGTGGAGCAGCAGATCCAGGTATGGACACAGCTTTCAGAGCAAGCAAAAAGAGGGAGCTCGTTTAGAAATGATATATTTGCCCATACCTCTGAGTCCCCAAAAAAATCCTTATTTATTATAGATTGTGTAAGCTTTTTTTAAGTTTCCTCAATCATGCCCCTCCTTAATGCTTTAAGTTTTTCTATTAGCCGTTTATAAGTTTTCAAACTTCTATCAGACAATTTCCCTTTTTTAAAGTTTGAACCACATGTATTGAGCAGCAGTCAGAAGTTGTGTGTAGGGGTGTGGTATACGTGGCTTTGGTCTCTGGGTCAGAACTGCGAGAGAAGCATCAAGACTGGTGAGCATCCGGCGGGGCTGCTCAGAACTTCCCCACCCTGAGTCCCGGGACAACGCGCTAAGGAGGAGAAGAAGGGGCTGTTGAGCAAAGGCAGGCAGAAGAAGGCAGCTGGAGCAGAAGATCGCCACCAAGTTGGGAACAGGTGAGATCGACTCCATGGCGATTTCTCTTTTTTAGATCTCTCCATATGTCTAGACATCTCTAGATAGTTGCCCTCCATCAGAAATGTCACTAACATTGGCTTTTAAAAGCTTGCGTTTTGCATACAATACGATTCGTAATTTGAAATGCTTTGGTGCATCAGCCTCATTTGGTAAGTCATGTTACGTTTACTGACAGAAAAATGTATAATTTCCGCTTTTTGGCTCCTTAAATTCAGTCTTCGACAAATCGAAAAAATCGTGTCACTGAAAAAATTGAGGAAGCCACTCAAAACCAAAATCCTGGCTGCGGTCAATGCCCAGAAGGTGGCCATATATGGTTGAAAATGATGGTCCCCAAATAAAGGTATGGGGACGTAGGCTTATTACGACAACAGTAGTTCTGGTTTTTGCCAGTTCCATACATTAGCTGGTACCCTTGTGTTATAATAAAATGAACATTTTGTAAATAAAATGTGTTTTGGGTTGCAAACTGAGTTACTTTGATATGTTTTTGTCTCTGTGACGGTTTAGCTGAGAGCCAGTCCTGAGTACTGTTTAAGGTCATCTTACACTGCAGACTCTGGGTCTCAATGCTAAGAAAGACCCCACCTGGAGGGAACGTAAGGACAGACAAGTGGAGCTCAGGACTTGGAAGTAGGTTTGGAAATTATGATACACACATTACCCACTAAAGCTGTCAAGGTATTGAATGCACTCAATATAGCCAGGGAAATTGAAATGGATACCATAATTCTTCAATACCTTTTTAAAACATAGATACTAATAAAATTATAATACATATTTTTTTATTTCCAGAAAAACAGCGCTGTGCGGTGTGGTGGCCCTGGAGCCCTGCAAATTGTAATTGAAGTTAGTATAGACCATTTACGCAAAAAACGGAAATACGTCATTGTAGCGTAGTAGAAACTTCTGTATGTAGCGGTTGCGCAGACTACGACAATTGCAGTCGCAATTTCTGTTGTGTTCCAGTCTGTTCGTCTCGCACCCAAAAACACCCTATCCTTTCATTTTCATTCTTTCCTTGGATCTAAACCCTGAACCAAGTTCGTTGTATGCTTTCTCGATGGAGAAATGGCAGCTAACGGTAACTGAGGTTTTGCGATGAAGCCTGAACTTGTCTACCAAAGTTCACCAGCGGCGATGTGGTGAAGGTGTGGAGATAAATTCGTCCACTAAAGGCAACAAACGGCATAGGATATAAATTCTTTACCACGAAGAATTTTTCCAACAATTACACCAAGGTAGTAAAGAAGAAACAATTGCTATAGGCATTAGCCATATAACCGGTTATAACTCTGTAACTGCACTTAAAGTAAGTAATCTTAGGTGTTGTGAATGTGTAATATAGAGTATAACACATCTGCAGTTGAAGTTGTTGTTGTATTGTTTAAGTGAGATGCAATGAGATAACAACCAGTAATTTGGTGAAAGCGTAGCACTACTATGGTAAATGTGAATGTTCCTGACACTGTTTTGTGACTTACGTTACAAAGTGAAGTTGTTGTAATTTCATAATGTGAGGAATAACACTTCATGTTTTCTTGCTCATGCGGTTATAGTATAAATATACTTCCACGGGACAGGTTGGTAGTGAAGGTAGATGCTCAGGTCAAGAGGAAGAGCGAGGAGCCCCACAAACTGAGTTTGACTATAGACAGAAATGCCGGTTGCGAAAGTGACCGTCTTGTCCGATCTCTCTTCTCGCTGCGGTTGTGGCACTTTCTTCACTTACTATTTCTTTAACTGAAAATATGGTGACCAGACGTAAACAGATTTGTTTTACCTTAGCAGGACATGACCGAACTGCTCTTCCCCAGTAAAATCTCAATCCGGTTGAACTAAATTGCTCGCGACCGTGGAGTAACTTGTCAAACAGCTATAATAAAGTAGATTAGATTAAATGTAATCATTTGCATTCTGTACACAGCTCAGCACAACCATTACAATCTCGTCACCCTACTGAAAGTTAGTTTCATGTTATTATGAACATTGATGTAATAGCATTGTAATATAGAGTATAATAACTAGGGATGCACGATCCACATTTTTTTCACCTTCCGTCCCCGTACAAAGAATTTAGATATCTGCCGCGATACCGATACTGATTCCATACCAGAGCTTTTTTTTTGCTTATAAATATTATCATTATTGATACTTTGAGCTGTTAACTACATTTCTCGCTATTAGGCAAGTAATGGTATGTATGAATGCATGCATTATGTCCAAATAGGCAACTTAGGTAAGGTATGAGGAAAAATGACGTTCAGAAAAATATATTTATTAAATTCCGCATGCACAGTGTTACCTCAACTGTCAAATAACCAAGAAAAGTCATTAATTGGTCAACAAAACAACACATTTTCAAACAAATAAATAATAAATATATAAATAAATAAACTAATAATGAATAATTGAATATAAAATTTAATTAAATATAAATAATAATAATCACAAAATATAATAAAAAATCATAAATAAATAAATGAAATTAAAAAAAAAAATCTAAAATAAATAAAACTAAATATTAACAGCACAATGAAGGTGACCTGGATTAATTAATTAATTGTGTAACCATTCTGGGAAAAAAACTGTAAAAAGTAAAATAACAAAACATTAACACTGAGGTAGTGATCAAGTGTTCAAATCTCAAGTGAACATAGGCACGTTTTTTTTTTACGAATAACGCCACTGTTTAACTCCACAAGAACGCCACTGTGCAACCATTCTGGAAAAAAAAACCTGTAAAATGACTCAAAACATTAACACTGAGGCAGTGATCAAGTGTTCAAATCTCAAGTGAACATAGGCAGGTTTTTTTTGAGGAATATTAGCATTTCTGGTTTCTCTGTTGTCAAACGATTCCTCTTTTCATCCACGATGTTGGATGCAGTGCTAAACAGTCTTTCAATTTCCACACTCGTTGATGGGGCACTCAGGAACTTTACTGCAATAGCAGCAAGTTGAGGAAAGCGAGCATGGTTGTTTGCCCAGTACTGGAAAGGGCTGTCTTTCTCACTCACTGTTGGTTCTTTCAAATACATCTGCATTTGGATAACCCCTGCCTGGTTACCTCCTGTGGCAGTAGGTTCATCATGCTCTGCTAGAATCCTGCTGTACAGACTGCTGAAGCTGCTCTTACTTGTGCTTGGATGAGAACCAGTGCTTGGACCAGCTTCCATGCGAGCAACCTTTGCTGCTGGCTCTGCCTCCGCTGCTTCTGGTTCATCAGCTGATGTCCTGAGCAGTGCTTGCTCCATCTTCTGAAGCTCTTGTGTCAGGAGATTTTTCGCCCGAAAACTAGATTTTTCGCCCGAGATTTTTCGCCTGAAACAAAAATGAAATAGGTTGAGTACAACTGGTTGCTGCTGCAAATACTGCATGCATGCACACACACACTCACGGACACACAGCATGATTTAACTTTTTCAGAAACGAATGAAAGAAAACTTAGGCAACATTAATAAAGAGGGAAATAATAAAAGCAGGCCTCACCTGTCCTTGTATCGAGCATCCAGTAAGGTGGCAACCGAGTAGAGAGGTTCATTTTCGATGCTGCTGAATCGCCTGCTGACAGCTTGGAGGAGCGTGCTTTTCATTGTTTTGATGCCGCTGTCAGTACTGTTCTCCTCGGCGAGCAGGTGCTTTAAAGCGGGGACAGCTGGGATTACGTCGGCTGCAGTGGAGGTCGCCGAGCTGATATTCCTCGTTAACTCCTCGAAGGGTTCCAGCACTGTCACCATTTTTTCCAGCAAACTCCACTCATTGGCTGACAGTGTTGCTGGCATGTTGTAGTCGGAGGCATATGCACAGAGAGGTTGCTTCTCTTTCAGAAGGCTCTTAATCATACAAAAGGAGGCTATTCCATCTTGTTTGGACGTCTTGAACAAGACGAGCTGTGGTGGTCGTGGTTTCTGCTCCTTGCATTTCATGCTGCAAATCTTCCAAGCAAGACTGTGCGAGTTGTGAATGCTTGAAATGTGCTACGATCTTTCTGCTGTTTGCTAATGCATCACTAACGCTGTGTTGTGAGATCAGCCCCTCGTGCACAACAAGCTGCAGTGTGTGGGGAAAAACAGCCCAGACTATGCACTGCCATGTCTTCCATCGCTGCCCTCATATTACTTGCATTGTCACGTAGAATTACATGCACTTTTTCCAGAGGGATCTCCCAGTGATTTAGCATCTCTGTAATGGAGGCTGCGATTGTAGCTCGGTTGTGTGAACCCCTGCACTTTTTTACCTGAAGCACCGTACTAAAGAGCCCATGTGTATCCGAGTCAACCCAGTGCACTGTGAGGCTTATCAGCGACATTGGGCAGACATCTGAAGTCCAAATGTCTGAAGTAAAGCTCAGGGATGGAACTCCTTTTAACTTCTGAGCTAACTTGTTTGACACTCGGTTGTACAGCTCGGGTAGCGCAGTCTCTGATAAATATCTCCTGCACGGTAGACTGTACCTGGGCTGCAAGTGTTCGATCAGGCCGCGGAAACCCACGCGTTTCCACCACTGAAAACGGTTGGTCATCGAGTACGATGAAGTTAAGCAACTTCTCTGTGATTGCTTTAGGCCTTCCACGTGTCTGCTGGGAAGTTTTCCGTTGCTTCTGGAACGATTCCAGAAGTGAACTCCTGCTGGCTCCTTCCTCTCTTGCCTCCTTCCTAAAAAATCCTTGTGCTCTTTCGCGTGGTGTTTTTTTAAATGTTTGATTAAGTTTGTCGTATTGTAGTCGTCGCGACGGCGCTTCCTCCCCTGGAATGGCGGCATTGCAAACATTGCATGTTGCTGTCTCTGCTCTGCGTGGTGTCTCCAGCGTGAAATAAATTCCAAACACGCGGACATGACGTGCTTGCTAGCCGGCTTCTCTGGCTAAATGGGTGCTAGCTGGCTGCTAACGCTAGTGGCTCGGCGGGCTGCAAACAGCGGAATAGATTTCCTGAACGGGGGCGTGTCTCATCACCTTGCCTCATTGACACAGGCACACGCCTCCTTCAGGAAATCCGTTCCACACTTTTGCAGCTACCTAGCAGAGTAGCCAACATGAGTAACTTCTGGAATCATTTCAGCAGACAACAGTGAAAGCACATGTGTTTCATGGATCGGAAATTTGCGCAGGTTGGATCGAATTCCGATCCGTTAATTACACTCGTATCGGTACCCGATACCGATACTGGATCGGATCGGCCCCATCCCTAATAATAACAGGAAGTTCTACTACTCTACAATGACGTATTTCCGTTCGAAAAATGCGGAAGTGTGTAAATGGTCCATTCCCTCACTGCTACGAGAGGAGGGGGGAGGGGCTCGAAACCTACCGGTTTGCTGGCACAGCGAAATTACATCAGTATTTCCCATACATAGACCAATGAAATGTTAAATCGTAAAAATTAGAAAATAAACGACAATTTTCTAATCTAATAACTCAGCTTAAAATAAAGTGAATGAGCGGAGTTAGTTGCATCCGGCGTTGATATTGACGACAACACGACCACCCCCGCCCCAGGTTTCACTATTGAGACACACCGGCTGTGTCATCATAACAGCACCGATGTATCATTTACATTTACATTTAGGGCATTTAGCAGACGCTTTTATCCAAAGCAACTTACAATAAGTACATTTGTCATAAGAAGTGCAACAATATATATATCTATCAGTACAGTAAGGATGTTCATAGAACCAAGTGCAAGTACAACAATCACTAGGCTAACCAATTCCCCGTGTTACAGCAATGATAGCAGCTACTGCAGTTGCTACACAGTTAAGTACTATAATACAATACAATACAGTGTACAATGGTGGCCAGAGGGGGGAGGGTGGCTATGCAGAGTCGAGGTGGACTCTGAACAGGTGAGTCTTTTGTCTTTTTCGGAAGATAGTGAGCAACTCTGCGGTCCTGAGAACGGCAGAGAGCTCGTTCCACCACTGAGGTCCCAAAACCGAGAAGAGTTGTGACTTTGCTGAACGACCTTTGCTAGCTCTTACACTTACACTTACACACTTACGGTTGCCCGCTTGCCCGGGGCAAGTAAAAAAAAAAATGTTGGGCAAGTGAGATTATTCTGGTGCAAGTCGGGCAATATTTATGAGAGTTTGTTAAAGGCTATTATTGAAGTGTTTTTTAAAACGGCAAAACCAACCTTTTTTCCCACAAATCACACAAAATTGTTATATTTGCAATTGATCGGCGCGTGCGGCAGCCAGCAGCAGCGCCTCCGCGCTCTCGCTCCCTCTCCGGCAGCTGTGGGTGGTGTGCGCAGTTACGCTGGCTTACATATGGGAGAGTGTCATTTGCTTATATGCTACAGGCCGAAAGACTAAATGAATATGTTACTTACTTGCTCCTTTTAAGTATAACATTGCTTGTGGAGTCCAATTCCTCCACTGAAAAGGGTGGAAAGTGCTTACAACTCTCTGCTAGTTAGCGATCTCTCTTCTCTACGTTGTAGTTGTGTTGCGGCGAATGCTGCTGAGGGAGGTACGCCTATTTGATTGAGTCGCTGAATTGTCCAATCATGTGTTGATAACAAAAAAGGACAAAGCGATACCATTGGCCTGGGGTGCACACTGGTGCGACCCGAGGGCGAATTTTCTTGCGCCAATGAAAAGCTGTCCCTGCTTGATGGACAGCAAAAAGTTAGCGAGCTTACATTGACTTCAACATGGCCGGCGCCCCTGACTTGAGCAGGGCTTTATTTCGAATGACCAATAACTAGCCTAGCCCAAATCATTGACCTTCAGGCGCATTTAAATGGTTGCTGGCAGTGACAAAGTATATCACACAATTAAACGAGGATGAACGCTATTTATTTTGTATTAATAATAGTTGATTAATAGTTGGCAGATATATTGAAGTGAATATTTCACGGAGGGGCAGCGCCCTAGCACCCTCTATTGACCGAAGCCACTGCCAGTAACCATAGCAACGCGGTAAACAAATCTTGCGAAGCCCAATCCAGGTCTTACTGAAGGCATTTAATGGTCAAATATATATTAATAAATATCTGAATATATTTGAAATATTAATAAAACAAACTAAACTTTGAATATGATTTTTTGGCAAAAGTCAAAGCCCCTAGTTCTACATATAACTGGCGATAATAGGTTGTCGTGAGATGGTATCGTCATAGGACAAGCAGAAAGAGGATTAAGTACACCCTTGTACATTATGTTGACGTTTTTTGAACGTGTGTATGTATGTAAATCAAGTAAAAAAATAAACTATTTTCATCTGTGTTCCATGACTCGATTGTTAATTTCTGTTTAATTATACTCCTAATTGTTTGTCGTTTTTTTGTTTTTATTTGGGCAAGTAAACGTGACATTCGGGCAAGTCAAACATGACTTGAGGCAGGTCAGGCACTCAAGTTCCATTGACTGCCTTGTTGTATGCCAGTACCATCATCTTAAATTTGATGCGAGCTACTACAGGGAGCCAGTGGAGGTCCCGGAAGAGGGGAGTCACATGGGAGAACTTCGGTAGGTTGAACACGAGGCGCGCTACCGCATTCTGGATGCGCTGCAAAGGTTTAATCGCAGAGGCAGGAAGTCCAGCCAGGAGTGAGTTGCAGTAGTCGAGGGGGGAGATGACCAGTGATTGGACTAGAAGCTGAGCTGCTTCCCTTGTGAGGAAGGGCCGGATTCTGCGAATGTTGTAACCTGCAAATCTGCAGGATCGGGCCACCCCAGTGATGTTTGCGGTGCAGCATAACTGTCCAATACCACACAAGGTTTCTGGCAGTTGGAGAAGGAGATACAGTGATGTTCTCAACGGTGACCAGTAAGTCCATGTGTGGGCAATCTTTCCCTGGGATTAGGAGAAGCTCGGTTTTGTTGAGGGTAAGCCTCATGTGATTGGCAGTTGTCCAGGTGCTGACGTCCGCCAGACATTCCGATATGCGTGTTGCAATCAGGGCTTTATCCGATGAGGGAAAGAGAGGAATAGCTGAGTGTCGTCAGAAAAGCCATGTGACGCAATTACAGAGCCCAGAGATCTGGTATAGAGAGGGAGAACAGAAGAGGCCCAGTACAGAGCCTTGGGGGACCCCAGTTTCAGAGCGTGCAAGGTTTGGACAAGGAGCCATTCCATGTCACTTGATAGGTGCGGTTCATCAGGTAGGATGTGAACCAGGAAAGGGCAGATTCAGCGATGCCAAGTTCAGCAAGGGTGGCAAGGAGGATCTGGTGGTTCACTGTGTCAAATGCTGTGGACAGGTCAAGGAGAATGAGAACCAATGAGGGGGACGAGGCTCTGTCAGCACGAAGGGACTCGGTCACCACGAGGAAAGCCGTCTCAGTAGAGTGTGCCTTCTCGAAGCCTGACTGGTGAGGGTCAAGCAGGTTGTTAGATGAGAGATAGGAGGACAGTTGGTTAGCAATGGCACGTTCCAGTGTTTTAGAGAGGAAGGAAAGTAGATACCTTTCTGTAGTTCTGGATGTTGGCAGTATTAAGAGTTGGTTTTTTGAGGAGAGGCTTTATTCTAGCAGTCTTGAAGGATTCTGGAACAATGCCTGAAGTGAGGGAGGAGTTGATAAGTGAGGGGAGAAATGGCAGGATGTCGCTCGAGACATCCTGGAGGAGAGAGGAGGGGATAGCATCAAGGGGGCAGGTGGTGGCATGGTTGGATGTTATTATTCCGTTGACCTCGTCAGAGGTGAGAGGGCGTAAATTGGGTAAAGGACGGAGAGAAGGGGATTGGTGGAGGGAGAATGGAGGCAGGGATGAAAGAGGAGCTGATGTTCTTCACTTTCTGGTTAAAGTAGGTAACAAAGTCATCAGCAGTGAGGCAGGAAGGAGGTGGGGGTGATGGAGGATTAAGGAGGGTCGAAAACAGTTTCCTGGGGTTTGAGGCGGAGGAGTTGATTTTGGTCCGGTAGAAGGCAGATTTGGTTGTTGACACACTAGAGGTAAAATCAGCAAGAAGGAAAAGATAGTGGGATAGATCATTAGGACAGTCGGATCTCTTCCATTTCCTCTCAGCTGCCCTTAACTTTGTTCCTCAAGTCCGCAGAGGTTTGGATAGCCAAGGAGGGGGGGGTGAGGATCGCGCTGGTCTGGAGTGGAAGGGACGGAGGGAATCCAAGGAGGAGGAGAGGGAGAATAGCAGAGTGTCTGAAGATTCATCTGTAGATAGTTGAGAGAATCGTTCGATAGAAGGTAGTGAAGACAGAACAGTAGAGGCGAAGGTAGAGGGAGAGAGGGATTTAAGGTTACGGCGAGTGGTGACAATGCGTGGACAAGAAAGGATTTCAAGGGGAGAGAAAAATCAACGAAGTGATGGTCAGACACGGGGAGCCGGGTAACGGTATCGAAACTTAAATCAGCGGAGGCTCACGCTGGTCCAAGGGGACCAGCGTTCTTATCGTTCTTATCGCCCCCCCTAGGGGAGCAATCGGAGAATGGAAGCTTTTAGACCAGGGGTTCTCAAAGTGTTGACAGCAGAGGGCTAATTTAGGAACCCAAAATTTGACTGAGGGCCGTCAAAGGAAAAAAAAAAATGGGTGGGATACACCGTCAGCATCCCAGTGGTGAAAGAAAACATTGCACCGTGGACCTCTGAGTAATGTACAGTCGGATTCAAAACGATAGTTACGTATGTAACTACGGTTCTATGAATCCTGGATGGTGCTTCAAGCACTGGATTCATCCGTCTCGCGCATGCGCAGTTCGAGTACCTAATAACAACAAAGTCACCTGTGACCCCTGATGAGCTCGGGACAGCCTATATCTTCCGGTGACATCAGAGGATCTGTTCCTGCAGAATCTTCTCGCAAGTACACAAGGTTTCTGAGTGACAGAGTGTTCTGGCGGTCATCCAGGATTCATAGAACCGTAGTTACATACGTAACTATCGTTCTATTTCATCCTTACTGACCGCCAGAGGCGGTGCTTCAAGCACTGGATGGCTCGTACCAACAAGGTCACGAGGAACACCAACACCTACCTCAATGCAATGAAAACACCAATAGACCTGGTGATGGCATTTGCCCGTTCTGAATTCCCAGACAGGGGTAGGGGTTGATTAAATAGTGAGCTGGGTTTGAACAACTTTTTTAATTTTCGCAGCGGTGACAGTATCACCTGGATGGTTACTTTTTACATGTGCATGTTCGATGTGTTTCATTTGCATAGGAGATCGCTGTTGAACAATGTCTAAACACAGCTTTCGACATGTCCACTCTTGACCCCTGGATGGCTAAGGGGATGACCACCTCCTTTATATGCATGGTGATTGACATCCACAACCCAATGAGACAACCGCTGCTTGGAGAGAGCACAAGCCCCTCCTAGGACCCACCGTAGCAGAAGGAAAGAGCTGGTCCGACCGTTCTAATGATCTGCGGTCGCAGCTACGTACGCTCTCAGAGCTTGCACAGGACACAGCAGTTTGAACCTGTCCTCCCCTTCCGAGGCGATAAATTGTGCCAGGCGGACAGGCCGGTTGAGGTTCGATGATGACAGAACCTTCGGGAGGAAAAGCTGGATTCGGCCCACAGGATAACCCTGAGCCATCCGAGTTCCACCTCAGACATGAGTCACTCACGGACAGAGCATGAAGCTTCCCCGGACGCGCTTCGCTGACGCGATGGCGAGGAGAAAGGCAGTTTTAGTGGGAGACCCACTTCAGCTCCGCCTGAGCCAGGGGTTCAAAAGGAGGCAAGCATAAAGCGTCGAGCACCAGGTGCAGATCCCATGCTGGGGCACGCTGTGCTCGTGGGGGTCGTAACCGCAACGCCCCCTTCTGTGGCCCCCCACTGTGTCATTATCCACCCGAGCATGTCTCGAGGAGATGGCTGCAACGTATACCCTCAGAGTAGCTGGGGCCCGGCCGCAATCCAGGAGTGACTGGAGGAACTCAAATCGTTGGAACTGAACAATGCACAGGGTCCTCAGCCCTGTCTGAACACCATGCCGTAAATAGCTGCCACCTATTCTCATACTGCGCCCGGGTAGAAGGCGCCCTGGCGTTCAGTATGGTATTGCAGACATCGTCTGAGCACTCCGTCAGCAGCGGGTTGGGCCCTGCAGTGGCCAGACGCATAGCTGTAGGCAACAGGGGTTGGGATGCCAGATCTTGCCCTGTAACTGAGACAGGAGATCCTTCCTGTCGGGAAGGCGCTGTGGTGAACTGCTGCAGAGCCTGCGCAGCAGTGGAAACCTTGTTCTCCCTGGCCAGAAGGGGGCTACCAACAGCAGGTCTGTGCCCCTGCTGGAAGACCACCCTCTGTAGCGTCGGAAAAAATCAGAGGGATTTGGTGGAGAGGAGGCATAGAGGTGACACCCTCTTCGGTCATACGTCGGTGGAGTCCTGTACCTGACCGCGACCGGAGGGCTGCTCTCCTCTGCTGCCAGCTGAGAAGCCACTGCTAGGGGCAATTGGGGGGTCTTTTAGCTGTGGGCAATGGGTTGACTCCTTTGTGGCAAAAAGATCAACCTCTGCCCTGCCGAAGACGTCCCAGATGTTGAGAATGACCTCCGGATGAAGCCGCCATTCCCCCGGCGGCGGCTTGCAACGGGAGAGTAAGTCTGCAGCCTGATTCTGTACCCCAGGCAAATACATTGCCCTCAGGCTGGCCAGGCGTGGTGCTGCCCACAACAGGAGGTCCCGGGATGCCTGCAACAGCCGTGCAGACCTGGTGCCTCCCTGGTGGTTTATGTGAGAGACGGCTGAGACATTGTCCGACCGCACGAGCACATGCCGGCCGCCCAGGAAGGGAAGAAATAACTGCAGTGCCCTGTGCACAGCCCGCAGCTCCGAACATTGATATGCTCCGAGCCGGACTTTGAGCAGCCACAGCCCCTGACCTGTCCGTATCTGCCACAGCAGCGCCCCGATCCGAATAGAGGGAGGCATCTGTTTGTTGAGGTTTTCCGACGGATGCAATGGAACCCATGGGCATGGCCCTGGAGAAGAAACGATCTGTCCCTCTCCGGAGGCCAGATGCAAGTTAGGCAGCGGCGTGAAACCTTGAGTCTCCTGTGCCGGTGCCACCTGATCATACACTAAATGACAGCTGTGGCAGCCCTCTGGAGGGAGGCGTAGCGACAAGCATTCTCTATGGGAACCACCTGTCGGCAGCAGGCGTCAGTTTCCCTAGGAGGCGCAAAAAACACACACATCATAGCGCAACAGCTGCCTTCCCGAAACATGAGAAGAAAGGCGGAGGATGTTCGGTCGCCCAGCCTAATAAGGCTAAACGGTCCGGGGGGAACTCCGACTTCAAGTTTTAAGTTCCGCACCGCAAAACAAGCCTTTACATTCGCCGTATTAACGCTATGTACGCCACATTTACGTACCGCGGTAGACCTCTGTAACCGCACCGAAGTGCCTGTACCGTGACGGTTCGGTTCAAATACGTATACCGTTACACCCCTAGTGGAGAGGCATAGAGGAGACCCTCTGGCCAATCGTGGGCGAGAGCATCCTGACCCAGAGGGCTGCTCTCCTCTGTCCAGGAGAACCACTGGGGGCAATGGGTTGACTCCTTTGTGGCAAAAAGATCAACCTCTGCCCTGCCGAAGACGTCCCAGATGTTGAGAATGACCTCCGGATGAAACTGTCCTGTGGTCGTGGCGGCTATGCAACGTGAAAGTGAGCATCCTTCAGGTCTACTGATGTAAACCATCCTCTCCTGGCAAACAGTGCGCTCAGAACCTCTGGCGGTGCTTGGCATGTGGACCTCAAGGACCTCAGGATGCCTTAGACCATCAAGTCCGAGGATACGGACGGTGTCCGCCATTGTTGGTTTTTTGCTAGAGAGTACGTCTGAGTAGATCGTCCGGGTGCCAACAGGGGATCACTGCCGTATGGCACGCTCTCCAGGAGGGCAGATAACTGCCTGTGGCCTGTGCACAGCCCGCAGCTCGAGTATTGCTAGTCTTCCTGATCGGACCTGAGCAGGCCACAGCCCCTGAGCTGTCCGGTTCTGCCACACAGCGCCCCACCCCGAGAGGGAGGCATCTGGTTCTGCCACACAGCGCCCCACCCCGAGAGGGAGGCATCTGTTGTGACGGTTTCCCGACGGGATGCAATGGAACCCATGGGCATGCCCTGGAGAAGAAACGATCTGTCCCTCCACGGAGCCAGAGCAAGTAGGCAGCGGCGTGAAACCTTGAGTCTCCTGTGCCGGTGCCACCTGACATCCAAATGAAAGCTGTGCAGCCACCTCTGGAGGGGGCGTAGCGACAGCAGTCCTAGAGGAACCACTGTAGCGGCAGCCGTCAGTTTCCCTAGGAGGCGCAAAAACTCCACATAGCGCAACAGCCTGCCTTCCCGAAACAGGAGAAGGAGGCGGAGGATGTCGTCCACCCGCTGTGGCGATGGACAGGCCTTCATGGCGACTGCATCGAGAGACACACCGAGAAAGACTGTGCTCTGCGATGGCACCAGGCAACTCTTCGTGAGATTCACCCGGAGACCCAGGCGGGCCACATGGGAGAGAAGAAGTGTCGTGTCCAGGGCCACCTGAGACTGGGATGGTGCACAGATGAGCCAGTCGTCCAGATATGGCAGGATCTTCATGCCCCGCGACTGTAGGGGTGAGAGGGCTGCCGCCACACACCTGGTGAACACCCGTGGGGAAAGGGAGAGGCCAAACGGGAGCACCCTGAACTGAAAACGACGCCCCTGGAAAGCAAACCGCAGAAACTGTCTGTGGTGTGGTGCTATGGGGACGTGAAAGTAGGCATCCTTCAGGTCTACTGATGTAAACCACTCCTCCCTGGCAACAGTACGCAGAACCTCTGCGGTGCTTAGCATGTGGAACCTCAGGACCTTCAGGAACCTGTTTAGACCCCTCAAGTCGAGGATAGGACGGAGTCCGCCGTCTTTCTTTGCTACTAGAAAGTAAGTCGAGTAGAACCCCCCGGGTTGCAACAGGGGATCTACTGGCTCGATGGCACCCTTGTCCAGGAGGGCGGAAAGCTCCTGGGTGAGGGCTTGGGCTTTGGCCGGGTCGTGTATGATGGTCATCTTGACCCGGCCACAGGCTGGGGGCCGGCGTCGGAACTGAAGTTTGTACCCATGGGTCAAGGTGGAAAGCACCCACGGGTCCCTGGTGGAAGCAGCCCTATAGCTGAGCTGCTGCTGGGAAAAACATCCGACGGCCGGCCCCTGAACCTCAGCGCCGGGTCCCCCGGCCTCTAAAGGTCTCGGGGAAACGACGGGCAGCACATGGGACCTGAGGCAGCTGCTCAGGGGCCCGAAAGGCCTGTGCCTGCGACTGAGCAGGCTATGGACGTGGGCGCTGAGACCTAAGGTAGCCACTGGGGTGAGCCTGTGGGTGATAGCTGCGCTGTGGGGCAGCTGAAGAACCTCTAGGCCTGCTAGGAGGAGGCACACTCCTTTGAAGCACAGATAGATGCTCGCGAGTCTTCCTGGCCTGGACTGTTCGCTCAAGCACCTCTAGAGCTGCAGAGCCAAACAGCTCCCCAGGTTCCACTGGAACACTGCGGAGGGTTCTCCTGCACACCTCAGTGAGAGGAGACTGTGCCAACCA
>OLKM01003402.1:0-35000 GCA_900291075.1 Melanogrammus aeglefinus | reverse complement strand
AAAGCAGAGGTTAAAAATAACTGAACAAATACTGGAAAGATGTGCTACCTGTTCATCGTTTCTCGCCTTTTGTTTTATTAATATTAGATTTCCTTTCATGCAGAAACACTGTGCAATAAAACATTAACTCTCAGTTTGGGGAAAAAGATTTGAAAGCAAAAACAACAAAGAAAATAACAGGAGAGCTGTCCCGCATCAGTCTCTGGTCTTAATAAAGGTTGTTACAGGAGACTGATGAAGGCTTTTCTGCCCGTTACTCATTCAAAGGTGACCTTAGCCCTGAGCCTGCTGGGTAATAACCTCGCTGCTACCAATGCCAACACTTTATAGAAACATCAGTAGATTGTACAATAAGGACCCTGATCTCATTTTCTGCATGGATATTTAGTAAAAACTCTCATTGGAAATAAACATCTGGTTTGGTATCTGTACCTTTTAAAATAACAAGGTCGCTTTCACCAAATCAGCTGTCAAATCTACACATCACAAAATTAGTGCCATATCATTTAATTGTGCTTTGATTTGAGACTTCAAGGTTCCCCAGTGTCCGTTTCCATAGCAACGGCGAGGAGACACATCCATGAGAATCAAAACATTATTGAATGAAAAGGTGTTGAAGAGTGCAGCTTTGAGCAGCATGCGGAAGGTCTCAGACCTGAAGTTGATGAGGATGTCGATGATGAACATGATGTCCACGATGAGGTCCACCACGTTGAGAGGAGAACAGGAGTAGCCACAGCTCTGCATCGCCGCCTCCTCCTACACAGAGAGGAGGAGCAGAAGAGACGGGGGGACGAGAAGGGAAGAGGAGGAGGATGGAGCAGAGAGGGGTGAGGAGAGCACCAGGGAGGAGAGCAGGGGTTGGGTTTGGAGAAGAGGGTACATTTATATTTAGGGCATTTAGCAGACGCTTTTATCCAAAGCAAATTACAATTACTACACCTTTCAGAAGAAAGAGAAACAACAATATAACGCTGGTCGGCACAGTAATGATGTTCATAGAACCAAATGCCAAGCAATGACAATCACTAGGTTAACCCATTCCCCGTATACAACAACAAGAATAAGACGCTACACAATGCTAAGTACTATTTTTCTGGTTTATTCTTGGATGTTTTTATATTTTACTAGTGCTAGGTCGGCGGGCCGGGCCCCACCGTGTCGTTGAGCAGGAAGGCGGCGGAGTAGGGCGTGAGGATGGCGGTGTAGATGACCAGCAGCAGGATGAGCCAGTCCCACACCGCCTTGAAGGGGCTGTAGTGGAGCACCGTCCACTTGTGGATGCGTGGCGCCTGGAGCTTATACTCCGGAAGGACGTCCGCCCCCAGGGACAGCACCTGTAGGGTGGGGAGGGTAGGACCAGGACCGGGACAAGGACCAGGACCAGGACCAGGACCAGGACCAGGACCAGGACCAGGACCAGGACCAGGACCAGGACCGGGACCGGGACCAGGACCGGGACCGGGACCAGGACCAGGACCAAGATCAGGACACGGACCGGGACCAGGACCAGGACCAGGACCAGGACCGGGACCAGGACCAGGACCAGGACCAGGACCAAGACCAGGACCAGGACACGGACCGGGGGGAGACATATAGCAAGGGAGGAGGAGCAGAGAGTGAGGGAGGAGGAGTGACAGCCACAGAGGAGGAGACTTTGAGTGCTTTGCAGATCAGCGCATAGTGCTATGCATTCAAAATGGAGACTTGTATGATGGAATAGGGGTTGGCATAAAGAGAACAACGTGCACATGCAAGACAAGCCCCTATACCGCAGGCGCACATACACACACACACACACACACACACACACACACACACACACACACACACACACACACACACACACACACACACACACACACACACACACACACACACACACACACACACACAGCCTCCTTTTACAGCCTTTGTGCCTATAGGAGAAGTATGAAATATACATTGACGCGTGGCGCTGTGTGCCTCATGTTGGGCCGCGACGGCCCCGTCCTTCTAAAGCTCTCAGCCCAGCACATGTTTCTAAACGTCACAGTACTCATATCTCATCTGAAACAGGAGCTTCACTTGCACTTTAAGGTAATCCTTGAGGTGCACCGACACACGTCCACACACACACACACACACACACACACACACACACACACACACACACACACACACACACACACACACACACACACACACACACACACACACACACACACACACACACACACACACACACACACACACACACACACACACACTATATCCACATACTGTATGTGTATTTCGGCTCTTAAATCAGTCATATAAAGGAACTACCTCTACTTAACCCTCTCTCTCTCTCTCTCTCTCTCTCTCTCTCTCTCTCTCTCTCTCTCTCTCTCTCTCTCTCTCTCTCTCTCTCTCTCTCTCTCTCTCTCTCTCTCTCTCTCTCTCTCTCTCTCTCTCTCTCTCTCTCTCTCACTGACACACACACATACACACACACGTGCGCCACACGTACATGCACACACACATGCGTGTGTCTGATTTGACTCAGCTATGAATTATATATGAGGGAAGCTTCCGAAAACATTTGCTCGGTGTCGACTCGGATGAGGAGACTCAGATTAAACCACCCAGCTTCATGCTGCTGCAGAACCATAGGCAACAAGACAAGAACCAAAACCTCATCAACAAGACAAGACCCCAGTAAACCCATTTTGTTAGCTTTGTTAACGCTTGAACCAAATGAGAAGTTGGCTCAAGAGCTGGCAGGCCTAAGCCCCATATGAAAAATGAGCTCAGGAGCTAGCAGGCTTAAACCCCTTGTCTATGATAAGTTAGCTCCAGAGCTAGCAGGCTTAAACCCCTTTTCCATGATAAGTTAGCTCAAGAGCAGGCAGGCTTAAACCTCATGTCAATGATAAATTAGCTTCAGTGGTAGGAAGCTTAAGCCCCTTGTCTATGATAAATTAGCTCTAGAGCTAGCATGCTCAAGCCCCATGTCCACGATAATTTAGCTCAGGAGCAAGCAGGCTTAAGCCCCATGTTCATGATAAGTTAGCTCTAGAGCTAGCAGACTCAAGCCTCATATCCATGATAAGTTGGCTCAAGAGCCAATTTATAGGCACCATGTCAATGACAAATTAGCTCAGGAGCTAGCAGGCTTAAACCCCTTGTCAAAGATAAGTTAGCTCCAGAGCTATTAGGCTTGATCCCCTTCTCCATGATAAGTCAGCTCAAGAACTTACAGGCTTTACCCCATGTCAATGATAAATTAGCTCCAGTGCTAGGAAGCTTAAGCCCCATAGCCATGATAGGTTTCAGCTCCAGAGGAGGCAGGCTTAAACCTCATGTCTATGATCAGTTAGCTCCAGAACAAGCAAGCTTAAGCCCCTTGTCCATGATAAGTTAGCTCCAGAACTAACAGGCTTAAGCCCCATGTTCATGATAAGTTAGCCGCAGAGCTAATAGGCTCAAGCCCCAAGTCCATAATAACTTAGCTCGGGCGCTAAGGAGGCTTAAGCTCCAAGTGCATGCTCAGTGTCAGACTCAGCCATAATGCAGACCTGGGGGCCACAGAGGCTAACAGTACTGCGGGGCTAGCCGGGAGGCAGCATGAAACGCCCGTCTGCTACAGCCAAGGGATTCAGAACAGAGAGCCCTCAGAACTCCCCAAGGTTCTGACTTCTAAGTGGATGTTAGCTGGTAAAGGAGGCTGCAGGCTGGAAGGATGCCTGATTGGAAGGCATGCCGCTGATTCCTTTAAGGAGCAACAAAGAGGCATATCGCTATAGTGGAGCAGAGAGACTGGCTGCCTGGCTGCCTTCTCCCTCTCTTTCTTTTACAACCCCCCCACCCCCATCCAAATTCAACCTTCTCTTCCAATATTCATCAGGAAAATCTTCCCAAAGCAAGGTCTTCTCTCCTGCATCTGTCAATCTCTGTTTCAATACATCTCTCTGAAGACTTGTCTTTTTGCTCTCTGTAAAGTACGAGTCTCTCTCTCTCTCTCTCTCTCTCTCTCTCTCTCTCTCTCTCTCTCTCTCTCTCTCTCTCTCTCTCTCTCTCTCTCTCCTCTCTCCCTCTCCCTCTCTCTCTCTCCCTCTCTCCTATATCCTGTGAAGTTTGGCTTTCAAACTTTGAAGTTCAAACTTCATTTCTTTAACTTTCACAGCTTTCAACAGCTGACGTCCTTGTATTATTTCCTTCACTACAGAGCCGTTGGATGTCCAGCCGCGACAGGAGAATCTGTAAGAAGGAGTTCCTATGGGAGGTACAACACAAAAGGTCTCTCTATATGCAGACGATGTACTACTCTGCATCTCTATTCCTATCAGCTCTCGGCCGACAGCACTCTCAGTACGGAAAACTTGACGAACTGTTCTGGGTGTGAACCCAATCTCAACAAAGTTGAGCTATTTCCCATCAATATTTTTCCCTTTCAAGTAGTTTCAGCGGAGGCGGAGTGGCCATCGGAAAGGGTTCCCGGTGGGCCGGTACATTTATGTGGGCCGCGGCACTGTATCGTAGGTCACGCGAACGAGCAATCGCGAAATGCACGAGAGATCCCCGTCAGGGCCTCTCTCCTCCACCCCCCTCCCCCCCCTGTCAGAAAATCAGCAAATCAGCACAAGGCCGGAATGGGAAGCTCCCGGTATGAAAAAGTGCCGAGCTCTGCCCCTGAGTTTCAGTGTAGGTTTGAAGGCATTGTTATCAACATATTGACCTCAACCCTCTATTAGATAAGTGCAGGGATTATCTGAATCAATGGTCGACTCAACCCTATCAGGAATAGGGTTGATTCATTTAATCAGCATGATAATCTTAGCCAACATTTTCTACCTTTTCCAAAACGTCTGTGTTTCTTATAGTCTAAACACACCCCAAGTAGGCTAAATCGAATTACGAACGACCATCGGTGAATATTGAGCAGTCCTCTGTGCTTAACCTCGACAGCTGTTCAAAGACTGTGAATAAACAAATACTATATGAAGACATTAACACCCATACACACACACATATGGACAGAGACGGAGACACACACACACACACACACACACACACACACACACACACACACACACACACACACACACACACACACACACACACACACACACACACACACACACACACACACACACACAAATATGGACAGAGACGGACACACACACAACCCAAAGTGAACTGAACCAAAGGTGCACACAACTAGACCAAGACATGCAAAGCTGCGCACACACACACACACACACACACACACACACACACACACACACACACACACACACACACACACACACACACACACACACACACACACACACACACAGCAGAGTGTGGGTGGGGATCACATGATTCTCCCTGTGTGTTTTCAGGGAGTTCTCAGATACATAAACGCACGCACAAAGATACACAAAGACACACATACTGCATGCAGTGGGATGAACACTACTGTAATTCAGATAATTCTCAGAGTCACCGTCAACCCAGTTGAAGACTTGTCTTTGTGCTTTCTTTTTAGCTTGTGCACATTCTCTCTCTCTCTCTCTCTCTCTCTCTCTCTCTCTCTCTCTCTCTCTCTCTCTCTCTCTCTCTCTCTCTCTCTCTCTCTCTCTCTCTCTCTCTCTCTCTCTCTCTCTCTCTCTCTCTCTCTCTCTCTCTCTCTCTCTCTCTCTCTCTCTCTCTCACTCCCTCCCTCCCTCTCTCTTCTCTCTCTCTCTCTCTCTCCCTCTCCCTCTATCTCTCTAACTCTCATTGTGACACTGATGAACAAAGCCTCTCCTCTTACTTCAACCCATTCCTCCATCATTGAACTCCATCCTAAATTTGACGGTTCTGAAATGTTAAGAGGGGTCAGAAGGCCACAGCACACTCTCTCGATCTCTCTCTCGCTCTACTCTGATAATAAACTTATATTTTAATCTGTATTTTAGCTCGCACAACATCTCACACATCCCCTTCACTTACACCCCCCCCCCCAAACACACACACACACAGTCTGTGGTTGTTCCTCTCTGAGCAACAACCAGTCTGTCAATGCTTCAGGCCTTCTCCACAGTACAGCTTGCGTGGGATTTAGGGAGATCTAGACACTCGCGCTCCTGTTTCTATCGCTCTGTGCTGATACCACTAGCTGCCTTCGTTTAATACTGCCTGCCAAAGTAGCCGATCACCATGCAACCACTGATCCTTTGCCCCGACTGTTACTGCGTCTGCCAAGCTCCGCACTGTTTATTCATTCTATATCATCCTACGTCGTGTTGTGTTCCCGGTAATCCATCGGCTAAGGCTCACCTAGAACAAGCAGCCAGTTTGGCAGACATCTGTTTTGCAGTGAACACTCCTCCATTAACAACGAGACTGGGGAGCTGTTCTTCACCGCCACGTTTCAAGGCACTCGCTGCGCTGTTCCTTTTGGCCCAGCGATCAGAGGGATCGAGGCAAACTGCGTGGGACCAGAGCTGCAAAAGGCAATCCAGTTCGGGGAATGGATCGTCCTGCTCTAATTGGTCAAAGCAAAAAGTACTTATTTTTCTCACCATGTGCCTCTCCAGCACCGGCCTATTTCTGGGCTGCCAAACTATTGCATAATAGGAAACTCTAGCAGTGGTTCCATTTCCGAACAATGGGGTCCACTCAGGTGTCAACCAGGAGTGTGGGCGGCAGTGATAGAGCCTCACGGCCCACACATACACCGCTATCAGCTGGGAGAATATCTGACCAAACACAAATCAATGTCGGCTCAAATCTCGGTCGGGTTTCAGCAGTCTCAATTATTCACCAAAAACATATTGCGTGAGCGTGATACATTTTTAACGCGCTGGCTCCCAGCTTCGTTAAGGAGATCTGCTCTAATTAAACCGGGGCTATCGTTACGTTGTTAGAAACAGGGCACTGTCTATGTAATCCTGCGACACGCAGGTTGTTCGGAGAAGCCACTGATACCGTGAGTCCCAGCTACAGAGTTAATGTCCTGGCCCTCGGCTTCACGCACGACAGAGAGCCGGGTTAAATAGGTCACATCATCGCACTGTATCCCATCGTACAACCTTAACAAAGATCGGAATTAAAGCGCACACGTAAAATGATAGGGGAAAGCAGTTGTTCAGTTCAGATGGTGCAATTACAACAGAGCAGCATATTAACCTGGTTTGTTAGCCCCGCTGCAAGTCTAATTGTTAGCCCGGTTACTAACCGGTTGTTAGCCTGGTTGTTAGCCCAGGTGTTAGCCTGGTTGTTAGCCTGGTTGTAAGGCGCCGAGGTGCCTGGTGGCCAAGTTGACAAGATGAAAAGTGACAATTCAGCCTCGGAGCCAAACAACACGAGACTATAAACAGAACAGAGGAGGGGATATCTGCAGCTGGAGAGCGAGAGTATTGGCCAGTAAGCCGCTGCTCTCCTCTGAGTCTCTCTACCGTCTCTCTACCGTCTCTCTAGTCTCTCTACCGTCCCTCTAAACTCTCTCTACCGTCTCTCTAAACTCTCTCTACCGTCTCTCTTAAGTCTCTCTAAAGTCTCTCTAAAGTCTCTCTACCGTCTCTCTAAACTCTCTCTATCGTCTCTCGAAACTCTCCCTACCGTCTCTCTACCGTCTCTCTACTGTCTCTCTAAAGTCTCTTTACCATCTCTCTAAAGTCTCTCTTCCATCTCTCTAAAGTCTCTCTACCGTCTCTCTACCGTCTCTCTAAAGTCCCTTTATCGTCTCTCTAAAGTCTCTCTACCGTCTCTCTCCCGTCTCTCTTCCGTCTCCCTACCGTCTCTCTACCGTCTCTTTCCCAGAAGAATAGCGACTAATTCTCCTCCATCCAGGGGATTGACTCGCACACATTCCAGCTTTACTCTGATTCTCTACAAACAACACCTAGAACACCAAGTAAGTCTGGTCCGTCATCCTGTCCCATGTCAGCGTAACAAACAAAACACACAGAAACGCACACGCATGCACACACACACACACACACACACAACACACACACACACAAACTAAATAACTGTCAGATCTCTCGGCCCCCTGCTCCCCCCTCAACTCCCCCACCCCCCTCACCTCTCCCCCCTCTTCGGTCGCGTGGCGGGTGTGGTCTGCCCGGCAGACCGGGGGTCTCTGCATGGTCTTGTGATCACCGTGGTGACGGCGGCTGTGGCGCGGCGTGCGGTGCAGGTCGCGGTCCCGGAGTCCCGGGCGGCGGCTCTTGGGAGGGTCTCGGGGGTCACCCAGCCACAGGACGTGGCGGGGGAGGGGCAGCGGCAGCGGCTGGGAGGCGTTGAGCAGCTGAAGGAGGAGAGGCGGGAGCATGGTACCCCGCGGGGGGGGCGATGGAGGCGGCGGCCCAGGTCAGGGTCGGGGGCGGCCACCCCCCGGGGGGTCCGCTGTTCACGCTACCAGAGGGTCCACCCCCTTTCTCCCCCACAAGGGGATGGGTAAGTGGGGGACGGGGGGACGGACCGGACGGGCAGATGCACACCAGGGGGTGACAAGGGGAGGAGGCGACGCCAGGAGCAGAACAAGCATGCTGGGCTCCAGCGCCGGGGTCAGAAGTCTTCTTTCTCACATACTCCTCTTCCTCGTGCAGCTAATGCTCCTCCTTACTCCTCCACACCGACCCTCTCATCTTGTTTGCTCCAGTTCTGGGGGGGGTTTCCTCTGGTGGAATGTTCTTCCTCACACACACTCCTCGTCCTCGTGCTGCAAATGCTCCTACTTACTCCTCCAAACTCCTCCAATCCCGAGTCTCTCCTCTCCGTGGCTCCTGCTCTGGGGGGGGCTTCCTCTCGTGGATCTTCTGCGGCTCCCGCTCCATGCACCCACCTTCTCCTCTCCGGCTGCTGCTCACGTCTTCTCCTCAGGTCTTCACTCCATCTTCACAGGGCAGCTGAGGGTCACGCGCTGAGCATCCCTGCGTGCTCTCACTCCTCTCCACTCCTCCCCTTCTCCCGCTGCGCCTTCCCTCCGCCTGGCTTGTCAACGTTTGAGCACCGCAAAGCACGAAACCAGAAGGGAGGAGAGATAAGATAGGAGAGGAAAGGGGGGAGGAGAGCGAGAGGAGGGAGGAGAGCGAGAGGAGGGAGGAGATAGGAGATGATAGAGGAGGGAGGAGGGAGGAAAAAGGAGGAGAGCTGAGGCAATGTTGAACCGAGAGCCGCAACAGGAGAGTCCACTTGTTCCAGCGCCTTTGTTGTATTTGCTCTGCTGCTAGTATAACTACTACTACTACCACCACACACACACGGCAGACAGAGAGAGGAGGAACGATAGATACAAGAGGGAGGGAGGGAGGGAGGAGGAGGGGAGGGAGGGAGGGAGGGAGGGAGGGAGGGAGGACACTCCACGGGGAGGGATGTGTTTAAGAAAAAACTGAAGAGCTAAGTCAAGAAACGCAGCTGAGAATAATCGCGAAAGAGAGAGAGAGAGAGAGAGAGAGAGAGAGAGAGAGAGAGAGAGAGAGAGAGAGAGAGAGAGAGAGAGAGAGAGAGAGAGAGAGAGAGGGAGTGAGAGATAGCGTAAGAGGGAGAGAGAGAGGGAGAGAGAGATAGTGTAATAGAGAGAGAGGAGAGATAGCGAGAGAGGGTGAGATGGAGAGCAAAAGCAAGAGCAAGAGGAGAACAAGCAAGAGTGGGACAGAGAGAGAGAGGGAGAGAGTGACAGGCCCTTCAAAACAGGAGAGAGAAGAGAGAGAGAGAAGAGAGCAGAGAGGGGACGAGAGAGAGAGAGAGAGAGAGAGAGAGAGAGAGAGAGAGAGAGAGAGAGAGGAGAGAGAGAGAGAGAGAGAGAGAGAGAGAGAGAGAGAGAGAGACAGAGAGAAGGTAATGAAATTGCGATGAACAATGTTAACCTGCCAACGCTCCATTGTATTGCTCACGGTTCATGTAGTCCTTTAAATATGCACAACAAACCAGCCCAGTGAAAACTCAAACAAAGAGATCCACGTGAGCAGGAGAGAGCGTGACGGTGTCAGCTCGGAGGCTGAGTCGCATAAACACAGCAGGCAGCAGGGTCCAAACACTGTCAGCAGCAGCAGCAGCTGCATCGTGACCTTCTACACTGAGACCTTCATCAGTTCAGAGGCTCAGAGCCAGACCTCGGCGTCCGGGCCCCAGGATGGATGGATGGAAGAGGGTCTTATTGTGTTACCATGTGTGGTTTTGAATAGGAGTTTGTCAGTGTAGTTGCTCATGTACACACACTGATGCACCTCTCTTATAGCTCGCGCGTGTGTGTGTGTGTATGCGTGCAAGTGCGTGTGCATGTGCCTGTGTGTGTGTGTGTGTGAATGATTCTGTTTGTCCATATGTAAGTGTGTTGCAGCACAGCTATATATTCAAGAATGTATTCCTCACACAAATTACACAGAGACACGCAAACACACACACACACACACACACACACACACACACACACACACACACACACACACACACACACACACACACACACACACACACACACACACACACACACACACACACACACACACACACACACACACACACGTTCACACAAACACGGCTATTAAAGGTCAGGGCACGGTTAGCATTTGCAGACTGACCCCCACGCTAGCGAGCTCACCGCGCTGAGAGGAGGCTGACGGGGCTAATGAAGGGAATGATTAGCCCCAGGCTGGCTGCTGTTGCTACAGGAGTCTGGAAGCCTGGCTGAGCACAGACCTGGAAGCCTTGCTCGTCCTTTAAATCAAGCACGGATGAACCAAAGCCAAGGTATGCCAACCCTGTTGGAATAAGACTCTCTTTGTGGCCCCTTTAACTCGTAACTTGATCGGCACTTCATCTTGAATATCAAGGACACACTTTTATCTAAAGGGACTCACATTTACATTTGTCAGAAGAAAGAGAAACAGCAATATGTTTCTTTCGGTACAGTAAGGATGTTCCACAGAACAAATGCCAAGCAATAACAATCACTAGGTTAACCCATTCCCCGTAGAAAACAGAGATAGCTAGGACAGATGCTACACAATGCTAAGTACTATTCTCGTACTAAGTGCGGAGGATGTACAACATACAATAAGTGTGTATCAATTAATATTTGAGAGGAAGTGAAAGTGGGAGAGTGATAATCAACAGATTCATTCAGATCATGTCAAACTACCACAGGAATAAACAGTGCTGCTCGGACACTCGGCTTCTCGTTTCACCAGCTCTGTTTGTAAACCCCGGATTTACCACCATGGAGGAGAGGTATAGCGGCTTAGACGTACATTACACTTACAGTTAAGATAAGTTAGGATTAAAGTGGGTGAGAGAGAGCGCGAGAGAGCGAGAGAGCGCGAGAGAGCGAGAGAGCGAGAGAGCGCGAGAGAGAGCGCGAGAGAGCGAGAGAGCGCGAGAGAGCGAGAGAGCGAGAGAGAGCGAGAGAGAGCGAGAGAGGAGAGAGAGAGAGAGAGAGAGCGAGAGAGAAGAGCGGGAGAGAGCGAGCAAGGAGAGAGAGAGTCATTTGCAGAAGCTTCATAATCAGGGCCCAGCTGGCCTGCTGTTGAAACTAACTTGAATCTTGTCTGGGTCAAACCAACACGCAAACACACACACACACACACACACACACACACACACACACACACACACACACACACACACACACACACACACACACACACACACACCACACACACACACACACACACACACACACACACACACACACACACACACACACACACACGCAAACACACACGCAAACAAACGCACAAGTGTGTGGTAAAGGGAGAGGGGCTAGGATGTTGAATCAGGGGAGCAGAGGAGCAGCATCGGCTCACCCTGCTTCTCAGATGAACGCTGGGTTGCCTGGATACGGTAGAGAGGAACTCATGGCTAAATATAAAGCTGGAGTGGAGAGGGGGAGAGGGGGAGAGGGGGGAGTGAGGGAGGGAGAGGGGGAGAGGGGGAGAGGCAGAAGAGGAGAGAGGGGGAGAGGAGGAGAGAGGGGGGAGGAGAGGGAGGGAGTGAGGGAGGGAGAGGGGGAGAGGAGGAGAAAGAGGGGGAGAGGCAGAAGAGGAGAGAGAGGGGGAGAGGAGGAGGAGAGGGGGGGGGAGAGGGGGGAGTAAGGGAGAGAGAGAGGGGGAGAGGAGAAGAGGAGGAGAGAGGGGGGAGAGTCAGAGGGAGAGAGGGGGAGAGGGGAGGGGCAGAAGAGAGGGGGCGAAGGGGGAGAGAGATTGAGAAGGAGAGAGGTGGAGAGGGTGTCGCGGTTAGACCAAAAGAGAGATATCGGAATCCCACATAAGTGGTTGAAAATGAGTGAGGTGGGGGGAGGATGGAGATATTAGGGCTGACAGGTTTAGCCTCATCGCTAAGCTTCTGTGTAAAGCCTTCATCTGTATCACTGCAGCAGGATCCCAGTTTGATATCTCTGGAGCGTTGGCCCCTGAGCCAGGAGCCAGGAGCCAGGAGAGTGTCCCGGGAGCGGAAGGGAGCAGACAGAGGCCAGGGGGGCATTTCAGAGGGGGTAGGGAGAAGCAGCCAGGCAGGAGGCAGCAGTTTGGTTAGTTCACATCCTAAGAACGGGCGTGAGGTCACCAGGCTGGTGTCCTGTGACCGGAGAGCTAGGGCACTATCCCGGGGGTTTGGTGAAGGATATGAAAGAGTTAGCGATACACACCTTCACTAACTTTAATGCTACAAACACAAAGTGACTTGGGACACAAACACACACGCGCACGCGCACACACACACACACACACACACACACACACACACACACACACACACACACACACACACACACACACACACACACACACACACACACACACACACACACACACACACACACACAGACATTTATGGTAGTACAGTGATCAATGCTGGCATTGATTCATATGAATTACCTCACCAATGGAGCATTGCATGATGTCATCACAAGCAAAGCTCAACAAAACTAGGGACCAAATAAAGGTATACCTCTCTCTCTGTCTGTCTTTCTATTGCTTCTCCCCTCTCTCTCCCATCCCTCACCTCTCTCCCATCTCTCCTCTCCCTCTGGGCCGGTCTGGGAGAGGGCAGCTCCCCCTGCTGGTCTGACCTCCACAGCACAGCGTGATGTGTGTTTCCACCAGGGCCAGGCGTTGTAGACTCCTCTCTCTCCCTTGCCCAGCGTCTCCGCACGCCTCCACCCAATATATATATATTTAACAACAGGATAAGTATGTCAAATGTATTTTTTTGTTGCTATGCGTGCGTTCTCTCTCTCTCTCTCTCTCTCTCTCTCTCTCTCTCTCTCTCTCTCTCTCTCTCTCTCTCTCTCTCTCTCTCTCTCTCTCTCTCTCTCTCTCTCTCTCTCTCTCTTCTCTCTCTCTCTCTCTCTCTCTCTCTCTCTCTCTCTCTCTCTCAAGACCACAGGATTGGCCGTTGCCATGGGGACACCTTTAGTGGCCTGCTGACAGACAGAAGCTGTGTTCCGTGATCCACGGGGGGTCGTAGTGGAGTGTGGTCTGCGTGCGTCCTGCTCCCCGATGAGGAAGGCTTCACTAACCCTCCTCCATAGGGAACATTGATTTACTCCAACAGGGAGAATCCGACTGCACTGCAGTGTTTACAGCAAACGACTGTGTTGTCTACCTCAGGAAAATTATGAACAAAAGCAATAAGAAGCACACTAGGGACGGCAGAGGCTTCCTGGCAGCTTTCTGTCAGCTTCCTGAACGTTTCCTGTAATCTTCCTGACCGTTTCCTGTCAGCTTCATGACTGTTTCCTTTCAGCTCCCTGACTGTTTCCTGCTAGCTTCCTGACCGTTTCCTGTCAGCTTCCTTAATGTTTCCTGTGATCTTCAGTACTGTTTCCTGTTGGCTTCCTGACCGTTTCCTGTTTGCTTCCTGACAGTTTCCTGTTAGCTTCCTGACCGTTTCCTGTCAGCTTCCTGATTGTTTCTTGTTATCTTCAGGACCATTTCTTGTTGGCTTCCTGACCGTTTCCTTTCGGCTTGTGATTTTCCAGTAGCCGGACGGAATTATCCCCCTGACGTAGATTAATTCTGCAGTCATGTGACTCCTCGACTCAGGACATGACATATGGGTGACTTATAATTCATGATGTCTAAATGGAGTTGTAGGTTACATTTTAATATTAAATGATCCGAGCATTGGACGGTTGACCTGGCTTACAACCACAGATGCTCTCAGAATATAAAATGTGTTGTTTGGTCAGCACGAGGGAATGGTTGGTAAGGCTTTAGTAAAGTGTAGGTCATTTAAAATACGCATACACACACTCTCTCTAAGAGAGCAAAAGAGAGAGAGAGAGAGGGAGTAGAGAGAGAGAGAGAGAGAGAGAGAGAGAGAGAGAGAGAGAGAGAGAGAGAGAGAGAGAGAGAGAGAGAGAGAGAGAGAGAGAAGAGAGAGAGAGAGAGAGAGAGAGAGAGAGAGAGAGAGAGAGAGAGAGAGAGAGAGAAAGAAAGAGCGAGAGAGAGATACACAGAGACACAGAGAGAGAGAAAATGCAAGGAGGGAGAGAAAGGAGAAAGCAACAAGCTATGATTCATGGAATTCATATTCACATCTATGGCCTGGGAGGAAAGAGAACCTCCTTCATCACAGGAACAGGAGAGGGACTCACAATCACCCACCTGCACTCACACTCACACACACACACACACACACACACACACACATTCCATGACAGGTCCACTTCCAAATTACGTTGATGAATTGCCTGATAGGGAGGAAGGAACATAATGCGTCCTTTCACGAGCACAATATATAACAATATACACCTAATCTGAAAATAGTAACAGCAGAATCCTCAGTGTATCCCTCAGACACAATCACTGGGCTGTAAGAGGAAGCGACATGCACTGCATTCATCTATTGTAGCCAATTCAGTCGGCCATCTATTATAAATAATTACACCTTCAAGCAGGCGAGACGTTATTCTGTTACATCGTAAAGAGAGCAGCATCGTGTCTACTTCTTCATGTAACCGTGATTGGAAATGAAGCTGAACAGGGCATGAAGACAGTTTCTTTGGGTTCACCGTTTAAAACAGCTCTCCCCCGTATCACGGAAATCCAGAATTCACACTATCTCAGACACACATCCCCACCTACAAACACGGACCTCTACACAACGTGATACCAGCGGAATACCAAATCTACGGCTGCATGTATTTTGTTATATCTGAGGATTGGATTTAGCATTAACCTATACAAAACGCCTGAATATTTGAGTCCGGTTCCAGATCGACTGGGTGAACGTCAGGCCTGGGGTCCCAGCTCTGCTCTGGATTGAAACCCTGCATGACCCCCGTACCCCCATCCCACCACAGAGCTGAGGGAAATCCTCAAGTCATCCTCCGCGATTCTGAGGAACAAATTCAATGTTGGGGAGTAACGGACTACATGTACCGGAGTTACGCATTCAGAATACACAATATAGCTAACTGTATTCCATTGCAGTTACAATTAAATAGTTGGTATTTACACTACAGTTACATTGTTGAAATCAATGGATTACATGACGATACTTCTGTTTCAGCAGTTTATTCGTGCTTTCAAACCAACAGCATTTAGTGCGCACTAAACGAGTTTGGTCCCCTTGGTTCGGTACGTTTGCGTTGGTGTGAATGCAACCGCCTCACTTCGATGTGAACCAAATCAGCCGACCGAGACCTCCCTGCACAGCTGGTCTCGGTTCGCTTCCAAACGAACCCTGGTACGGTTCCCTTGAGATGTGAAAGCGAACGAACCTCAGTTCGATCCAGATCTACAAAGCATATGCCTCTTTGGACGTAACAGGCACCCGCTCAGCCTGGCGCATTATGGGAATTATTGTTTGATTAGCGTTAACTCCAAGACAAGCAGCAAATTGTCGGACCGTCAGGGAATTTGGACAGACCACAAAAAACGTATGCTGGAAAACACACATAAAATGCCGATGCATTTAACACATTCAGCACCAGGATGAGGGAGAAAGAGTTCAACCGGTCTCTCTCTCTCTCTCTCTCTCTCTCTCTCTCTCTCTCTCTCTCTCTCTCTCTCTCTCTCTCTCTCTCTCTCTCTCTCTCTCTCTCTCTCTCTCTCTCTCTCTCTCTCTCTCTCTCTCTCTCTCTCTCTCTCTCTCTCTCTCTCTCTCTCTCTCTCTCTCTCTCTCTCGGCAACACCTTTGCACTTAGCTTAGTGAAAAAAAAAAAGTTAGATGTAATAGCAAATATCTTTCGCATGACCATATCCTTATAGTCTTTGTTCCACTACAGAAAATTATATTAATTAGTGCACTTTCAGGGAGACTTGGGCCTAACACATTCAGCCAGATGAACAGAAGAACTTTCCTACACTTATAAAATGCAATTCAATGTGGAAGTAATCCAAGGATTCAGAATACAATACTCAGATTGAGTGATGAAACGGAATATGTAACATATTAGATTTTTGGGCATGTATTCTGTATTCTGTAACTGGATACATTTTAAAAGTATCCTTCCCAACACTGCGAACAATATGTCCGCCACGAAACAGGAGACATGGCGGAACTCTGCTGCACCCCTTGTTTCCATCCCAGGCCCTGTAATGTCTCCCCCAGAGGTTCTACTGCCACGCAGCAGGACTGCAGGACCCCAGACTACTTTCATGACGACAACAGCGTCCGACTCACTTTCTAAGACCTATTGTATGGCCGAGGAAATATGAACTGACGTCACAAAGGGGCTTGCTGCCAACAGACTCACACTTATGACGCTGGCAAGGTCGTTAGTCTGCAGGTGTTTTTAAATCGGTTCAATTCTGAAATGAAGTGTCTCTGCGGGACAGGGGGGAGGGGGTGGAGACAAATGGCCTGTCGTGACAACGCTCCGACAGGAGGTTCCTTGGCAGTCAACCTTCCCAGAGGAGCTGAACTCCGGAATATCACGGAAAATCTGCCGGGTCAGGAGAGTTTTGGGAGATGGTCCACCAAAGTTTGACCTTCTCCCTGGCAGACACAACGCCTTGCAGAACTCGGTAAGAATATCAACAGGGACCTGATGCCTTTCTCAGCCATGTGCTTCGTAGTAAATCAGGAATCATTCAAAATGAAGGATTCCTGATGTTACTATGAAGCCCATGGAAGGGAATGACGGATTGGAAGCTTCTGGAGAGGAAATGGCATTAATATAAACTCATCCAACAACGTGAGTCTGAGGATCCTGAGGGAAACAAAAGGATAACCGAAGTTGCCACAGCCCGTCAGAACTTTTTGGTGAAAACCAAAAAGTCGATTCAAACCTTCAGAGGAGTAGGTCAGAGCAGCCTGAGCAGTCAGCGATACCTCAAGCAGGATTAAACAATGACAAGGATAGGGGAACACTTAGAGCTGTGTGTGAGTGCTTGTGTGTGTGTGTGTGTGTGTGTGCGTGTGTGTTCGTCTGCGTGTGTGTTGGGTGTGTAGGTCAGAAAGCAATGACTACCCAAAATGCCTTTGCCAGGCCCACGTTTGCAACGAGGCTGAAACCAATCCAAATGGTGGGTACAGTTGATTAGCGAAGCAGATCAAAGGCCTAATCATATCTGTCAAAGTCAAATTAATCTAACATATTTATGGGGGAGGCTCCCCAAAGGTCAGTCAAACTGAGTAAGGAACAGAGATACAGACCAAGCCAGTTTTCATAGAAAGTGAGACTCAGCCAGAGTCTCTCTCTCGTGTCGTTGTGTTTCTCGAGCTCAACTTGGGGCCTGACCCGGTCCAAGTTTTCGGTCAATAACTGAAATACTCTTCCTCTTCTCTCTGCCTCTCTATTGAAAGCTTTGAGTTCTACATTAACACAACGACTGGTCTGTTCTGTCTACTGCAGTTTGAATCTTATTGCTTCACTGTATCTTTAAATAAAAAGAATCACCTATATTTCAAGATAGTCTCTCTGTTTAGACATTCTCGAAGTAGGCTACATTTACATTAACATTCAGGCACATTTAACTGTCAGTACAGTAAGGATACTCATTGAAGTGCCAAGCACTGACAATCACTAGGTTTACCTATTCGCCGTATACAACAAAGATAATAGGATAGGATTAGATAATATGCTTTAGAATGCTAGGTACTATTATTAAGTGCCAGGACGTACAACATGCAATCAATGCCAAAATCAACAAAACTAACGTGTCATCAGTCACACGATGTCATCTGAATTCTGTCTGTTATCAAACGTCATGACAACAAACCTTCACTAGAGAGAGACACTGACTGAACGAACATGGGGGGGATACAGTGTGTGTTTGCAAAAATGCACACATACACACATAACACAGTCTCATCTGTGTTATCATTACAGGGGGTACAGCTAAACAACAACAGCTACACAAATCAAAATTGCCCTCCTTGCAAGGCCTGCTGACTTATTCATGTGAGATCTTGTTTTTTTGATTTATATATTTATGCGTTTATTTACCGAGCCCTTCTGGAGTTGGAGCAGATGGTAGATGTAATATTTCGTACATTATATTTTGTATGTATATCAGCTAGACAATAATAACATTTCATCCAGGATATTTAAAGTATATAATTATCATTGTCTTGTTAATTAGACATATGCGGCGTGCGCTATTAGTTCCCTGGCTAAAAGATCTGCCAAATCTTGACCAATTTCATATTTTCATAAAAAAAATAAATCTGGGATTGCATTGGTCATGTCCAAGTTTTGTTGTACTTTCTAAATCAAGTGTCCGCTCAAAATGCATCATTTGACCAAAGGCTGTGGAAGTAGAAGACGGCGGAGTAGGCAGAGTTATCCGTCTCTTCAGCAGGACGTGTCAACAAGCACCTCAAACCACATCGTGGTGCAATCCTGCTCACAAACTACCCACAATCCCCCTGGGCACAGTGGGCCAGGCAAGGTTAAGAGAGGGAGAGGGAGAGAGAGAGAGAGAGAGAGAGAGAGAGAGAGAGAGAGAGAGAGAGAGGGCTGTGTGCAGAACAGAGCTTCACTCCAGAGAGGACTCCTGTGTGTGTGTGTGTGTGTGTGTGTGTGTGTGTGTGTGTGTGTGTGTGTGTGTGTGTGTGTGTGTGTGTGTGTGTGTGTGTGTGTGTGTGTGTGTGTGTGTGTGTAGGTCAGTTTCCTCTGTACCATCCAATTCTTCCTCTCTGCTCTGAATCTCTCTTCAAATCCCTCATTCCGTCATTCATTCAATCTGTAATGCCATCTCACTCATACACACACACACACCCAATACACACACACACACACACACACACACACACACACACACACACACACACACACACACACACACACCACACACACACACACACACACACACACACACACACACACACACACACACACATTTTGATATTGAATTTGTATCTCACATGCTGGTATTGCGATTTCGACACGAAAAGGTTTACATCTATGACATGTACAGGTCACGATCCTGTGTCCGCCCCTACAAACATGTCCACATACCGGTCCACCAAACAGAGCTTCAATCAGCCCTGGAGAACCACCAGAATGTGTTCTGAAGCGTCCTCGCTGAGCTCCGTCTCCACACAGCTTCTCAGAGACCGGCCAGACAGATCCCCGTCACGCGTCCGTCCGTCCGTCCGTCTGGTCTGTCGGGCCAGCATCAGAGCCCCAGAAGCCCTGCCCTGAGTGACCAACCCCCGCCGCGCTCCCTTCTCAAACCCGCCCTTGATTACAGAAGCCCCCCTCAGCTGGCGCCTGTAATTGGCTACATGATTGTCCACCTTCCGTGCTTTCCTCAATCCGTCCGTCTGTCTGTTTGTCCGTCTGTCTGTACCCCTGATTCGTTTTTTCTTTTGTTCTCTCTGTTTGAGTACCTAGGTGCACAGCAACCTGATTGGTCACCTCACTCTCAGGCAGGAAACACCCACTGAGAGCTCTTAAGGCTCATAGGGCAGTTTGTCACCGTTAGTGTAGTTCAGAGAATATGGTCGGGTTAAAAACTATCCTCGCTGTCAATGCTGGTTCAATTGTTGAGACAAAGCCCGGAAAGGTACTCAGTGATATGAACAATATGCAGACAGAAGCAAGTGGAAACGTGCTTATACATAGGTGCACAAACCAACACACACACACACACACACACACACACACACACACACACACACACACACACACACACACACACACACACACACACACACACACACACACACACACACACACACACACACACACACACACACACACACACACAGTGAGCGAGCATGCTGAAAGTAGATCAGTGATCTCTATAACGGGGACATTATTTATGATTGAAACATCAGTAAAACTTGAGGGAGCAAGAAACAAATTCCCATTTTGTTCATAATAATAAAATGACTGCTGGAGCCAATGAGGCCTAATATTGGATTCACTATTCAACTGAAATTGGATAGTTATGAATCATTTCATGAACTTACAGAATAGGAGAAACAGATCATTTCAGATCAGAACTCTCCCTCCCTCTCCTCCCCCCTCTCTTCGCTCTCTAGTTCTGAGATGATTCCAGATGTTGTTTGAAGAAAAACTGATGCATGAAGCATAAAACCAACATCTGAAGGACGACAGTGGGAGCCCTTCCGGTTTGTCTCCCTCTCTTCCCCAATCTGTCTCCCTCTCTCTCTCATTTTTTTTTCCCCTCTCTCTCGCATCCGTCTCTCCTCTCTCTCCCCCATCCTGTCCTCTCCCCTCTCTCTCATCCTCGTCTCTCCTCTCTCTCTCTCTCTCTCTCTCTCTCTCTCTCTCTCTCTCTCTCTCTCTCTCTCTCTCTCTCTCTCTCTCTCTCTCTCTCTCTCTCTCTCTCTCACCCATCTGTCTCCCTCTCTGTGTCATCCGTCTTCTTCTCTCCCACCCGTCTCCCTCTCTCCCCCCTGTCTCCCTCTCTCCCCTGGTCTCTGACCACGTGAATAACCCCTCTCTGGACAAAAGCACCGCACACACACGCACACCTATACACAGACACACACCCCCGCAAACACACACAGCTGCACACACAGACCCCCACCAGTGTCTGTGTTATCGTATCTGCCGCCTCGAGCATTGACCTCAGTGACTCCTCAGTCGGTGTGAGATGATAAGAGCTGGACTCCGTTGACCCAGGTTTGGACCGGCTCTCAGTGGCACAGAGGGTCCGACAAGATCGGCATTGTGGTCTAAGTCCTGGAACACGTTCAGGGAAGCTCCAGTCAACACCAAGTTTCTCTGAACTTTAACCTCCAGCCAGCAGACTCAGCTGGGGTGGGGAGCCCCTTCCATCGTTATTAATATGCAGCGTTGCTCCACACCTGAGGGGGTGGGGGGGGGGGGTCACCCAGGGGCTAGACCAAAACAAGCCTCCCCGCGTGTGAGCTACACCGCGAGAACAATGCCAGCCACTAGGAAACATACAGAGGACCGTACTCAAACGGTTGAAGCTTTCAACCGCTGTTAGACACAAAGCCGCATTCCCTCACATCGTGTTTTCTCTGTTATATATGCGCAGACTACATGTACGTGTATAAAGCAATACGCTGCCAATAAATACTGCACTTTGATTTCTATATCGGTCATTGTAACGGTGAAGACCGTAAGTCTTGTGTTAGTGCCTTTGATAGCTGGCGGCCATGGCAATACATCCATGCAAGGTCCTAAGAGACCACTTTAGGGTGTACTTGTAAGGTAAAATCCACCAGTCAAAGCAACACAAAATTCTTTCACGGCTTCTCTGTTGCTACATAACATTATGTCATGAAATGCTACTGGTATATTTATGCACGTGTGTTTATGCATGTGTGCACGCAGCACTAATCAGACAAGCTTAAAGATTCATGTTGGGGTAGAACTGACCAGAAACAGGATTCAGCGGTAAGACCGGAGAATCCATTTCTAGATGGATTCTAGTTGGTCCTTGTAGTGGCGATTTGTCCTCAATAAAACAATAACTTGAAAATTAAGAAACCAAACAAAGCTACGTAATCAAAATCGCCACTGAGGCACCAGGGGGACGAATCGTACACAGTGCAGGGAAAAGAGTCAACTGTCCGGTCGTGAATTTGGGTTTCTGAAGGTTTATTTTCTGGTCTTCCAAGCATACACAACAAATGTGCACCAGTGGGAACTGGCCGCCTCATCTCCTTCGTCTCTCCCGTGCGACTGGTAAAAAACCATGACCCTTCCCAGTGCCTGTCTTACCTATGCCCGCCTACCTCTATATATAGGCTAGTAATAATTTCAAAACAAAAGCATAAACAAACTCAAATTAACTTAGATTTATAATACAAATGAGAAAATAAACATAAAATAATCATATTATTTTATATTAAGCAAACAAACTAAATAAATGTTTTACAATTAAATCTTACAACTACATAGCTCCAACATTCTGGCCCCTAATTGGGAAAAGTGTAAACACCCAATTACTTAAATACATAAGGGGAGCTATTCTCTCTACCTGCCCCTAACTCTTAAGACTATATTCTACAGTCTTCTTCCCGATAGCTGGATGGGTTGTGCTGGAAGAGAAAAAAATAAAGATGGAAAGACAGGACAGATGGAGAAAAGAAAGAATATTGTCCATTGTCTTATGCCGTATCCGCCGCTCCAGCTGTCTCTCCCTTCTCTGCCTCCTGTGTTTCGATCCGACCGGTCGGTAAAGTGCGGGCCATCTCTGTCTCCGCCAACGGCACGCGAGTTGTCTCGCCTGTCGGCCATCCCCGTTTGTCCTGGTATAACGGCTGCGGTCCCGGTGGTCGAAGTTCCTGGTAGCGCTCCGGGCGGCTGTAGCGGTCGTCCATGTTCATGCGTTTCTCGGGCCAGTCGTCCTTCCTGCCGTCCATGTCGTAGGGCCTCTTGGTGGAGCGCCGCTCCTGCTTGAAGCGCAGCTGCTCCTGCTGCCGGCGGAGCTCGTCGCGCTCCCGCTGGATCCGCTCCTGCTCCCGCCGCTCCTTGATCTGGTCGAATGGCAGGATGTCCTTTTTCTCCTTGCTGACGGACTTGCGGTCTCGGCTCTTGGAGCTGCGCTCCTTGCCTTTGCTTTTAGCCTTTACACTGATGACTGGGTCTCCTTTAGATTTGTCCATTACTACCGTCCTCTCGTGACCTTTGCCATCTTTCCCTTCACCCTCCGACTTCTCGTCTTTGCCGTCAGACCTAGAGTCTGTGGAATTGCGTCTCTCAGCAACGGCGCTCTTGGGGTCAGCTGGCTTCTTCCCCGCAGGCTCATTCTTCGCCCGCTCCACGGAGATCATCTTGCCGTGCAGCTCCGTCCTGTGCAGGTGGGTGATGCAGCTGGTGAGCCTCGTCGCTGGAGGACATGGTGACGAACCCGTAGCAGCGGGCTCCAGGGCTCTTGGCGTTGGTCACCACCTTGGCCCCGACCACCTTGCCATACTTGCTGAAGAGGGTCTTCAGATCAGTCGCTCTGGTCGTGGAGGAGAGGCCGCTGACCCAGAGATTCCTGCTAGCCCCTGCTGCTACATTAGCTCCAGGAACAGCCTTTTCGTCTTTTGCCTCGGTGTTGGCCTCTTTCTCCTCAGAACTCCTTTTCTGATCATCGCCCTCTACAGTAGAGGACTCTTTGGCTGCAGAGGACGCATCTGCTGAAGCGTTCTCTTCAGTCTTCTTCTCTTCCTCCTCACCCTTCATAGACCCCATTTCTGAACCAACCGTTTCGCCCGCGGCCCCCTGTTCGTTTACACTAACGGCCTGAGTGCTTTCGCTCTGCGCATTGACTGTCTGTCCCGGGACAACGTGACTGTCCCCAACCCCCTCAACATCAGTCTCTGCGACCTCTGTGACCTCTGGGTCCCCCGCCACCTGCCCGGGGGCGGCCTCGTCGGTCCTGGCAATGTCGTCGCACGCATCGTCTTGTCCTCCCGGGGGTCCGGTTGGCTCTTCTTCGGGGGTCTCCTCATGGCTCTCTTGGGGATCCTCGTTAAGTGGCTCAGATAAACAAGACCCGGCTACTTTTTCATTTTCTGTTGTACTTTTCATAATCCCCATAAATGTAATGTCTTCTCTTGACAACTCCAGCTGCTCCTCTGATGCGTTCTCGTTGAAGTCTTGGTTGTATTGTTTAATGAGCATTTCTTCGAGGTGTGCCACAGAGATACGGTTTGTTGTAACAACAGAGCAGCCAGTCTTCACTTGGTTGTTATCTCCACCACGAAGTGGTCCATTGATGACCCAGCCGAACTCTTTGTTCGGACTGCGTTATGGTCCTTCGCCTTGGCTGTTGATCAGCTCCCAGGGTTTCCATCCACTTTTGATTGCATCAGTGCCCGATGAGCAAACCCACATTCTGCATTAATATCGTGAAGGCTTTTACATTCCTCAGATAAGACCACCTTTCAACATCTTCTTGGCGTGGAATATTCAAACCTTGAACACCGGCATATGTATTTTGAGTTAAGGTATTAGGCAACTGAATAAAATCATTGGAATCCATACCAGACACTTCCAAACCAGTCAATATGGTGGTGCCCACAATCTTTTGTTGACCCATTGTTCCTTAGTAGGATGATGTTTGGCTGGCTTGCCTTTCAAGCCCAATTTCTCTGCCAAACTGACTGTACAGAATGTACTGGAACTCCCCGGGTCCAGAAATGCATACGTCTGCACAATTGTGTTACTCATGTGGGCTTTAACTTTGACTGCAACAAATAGAAAAGACACAGCAATTGTCCTCATCACCGGCCCCTATATGCCCACATGTCTGAGGCTGTCCAGGTGAAACGCTTAGTGGAGAACTCACAGATGCTTGTATTTCTTTAAAGGATGTACTTTTATCCTTTATCTCAATGTGAAGTACTGAAGGGATGCTTCTTCCTGACACACATTGCAATCCAAGCGACTCCTGCAGTCTTTACTTATGTGGCCAGGCTTTAGGCAACCCAAAACAAATTCCCTTTTCCTTTATGAAACATATCTTGTTCCTGATTGCATCTTCCATCTTAAAGAGTGAGCATTTCTCCATCGAGTGACTTGTTTGTTGACAAAATAAACAGCATTTGATGTTACTTTGAGTAGAAGAGGAATTGGTCTCATTGTCGTCATAGCTTCTATCTCCTTCATTCACTGCAGTGATGCTGGTGGCAAATTGTGCTTCTTTTCTTCTTTCCTTTGATTTGCATAATATGTGTTGGGAGCTTGTTTGTGTGGCTGGCGGGTTGTGATTCTTGAATGTTGCCAAAAGGGGTGAGAAACAATCTTGACTTGTTTTCTCCCAAAAAAGGTCACAAGGTCAGTGAAACACAACTCGTCCTTCTTTCTCCTGCAGATCACATGCAACCGTCCTCCACCTTTCCCTTAGCCTATAGGGCAGTTTCAAAATAATGTTTCTGAGGTTGGATGGCATATCCAACTCCTTCATATACACAATTTGCTGTGTTAAATTGGCACAACCTCGAAGAAACAGAGAAAACGATTGCAGTGCTTCCACGTGCTCTGTTTTAATGGGTGGCCAGTTGTGGACTTTGTCCATATATGCTGAGGCAATTTTATGTTCATTTCCAAAATGCTCAGTCAGAAGGGATTTAGCCGTTTCATAGCCCTGGGCAGGGGGTAGATGATGACAGCTCTTCACCAGGTCTCTGGGCTGACCCCTGGTGTACTGTTCCAAAAAATGCAGGCGGTCCACTCCCATTACCTGTTTTCCTTCTATGCCAACCTTCAAAAGATCTAATGAAGGATTGAAACTGCAGTGGAATCACCATTCAAACACATGAATATTTTCTCATTGGGCAGAGCAGATGATAGATTTTGCTGAACCAGCAATGTTGTGATGTCATTCTGACGCTGCATGATGTTCACAATCTCATTTTGGGTGCTATGATTGCTTCCTCGATTGAGATAGGATTCATTTCCCACATTTGTTGAGAGCATCATGAACCATTTGTGTGCCTCGTGCTGGAATATCTGTTGCAGGGTCTGGAAGTCAATTTGTGTCACAGCCGTTTGTTTAGGCCTGACAACTGGTCCTACAGACTGAGGTTCACCCAGAATTTCACTTTTGTTTACATTTTTTGAGACAAAAAAATGTGCATGTGAATTCAGTTGGCTTGTTATTTGAGCTTGGTTCCTTTCAAAATAAGAGTTCATTCCGTTGGATGCTTTAGAACCACACATTGAGTTGACTTCCAGCACATGAAGTTTTGCATTGGCTACTGCCAGTTCGGTTTCCAGAGCAAACTTTTCCTTTTCTTTTCTTAGTTCCTCTTCTTTGGCTTCCAGAAAATGTTTCCTTTTTTAATGCAGCCATTGCGTCTGTTAGCGCTGCTTTATCAGCTTCAACCTTTATTCTCGCAGAGGAAGTGGAAGATGAGGCTTTGGATACATGAGAATTGGCTTTGTAATGAGACCCCTTAGGACATGAAATGTTTGAAACACTGTCCTCTGGATTAATTCCATCAGAAGCAACACTTTGGTTTTCTGGAGGTTCATTAACATTTTCTTTTGTGTGTGCGTATATGGGTGACCGGCATCAGATAACCAGTTCTTGGCTTCCTCTGTAAAATCACAAAAGGTTTTCTTTTTTGCATGAAAATATTTATTTTGTCTTTCAACTTCACTCTCGGGCAGGTTTAGATTCAAGAAAGATTCATGTGTTTCATTTTGCTTCCTCGTAGCAGCATTGAATGAACTGACCCAGCTGATATTGCCACTGCATGCACATCGTCAGTGGATTTCATCAAGACACACATACATTTGTTCCATGTACCTTTTTTTGCTTGTTTGCATTTTAGAGACCTCCTTTTTTTGGCATGTTTTCGATGTGGAATGCCAAGGCTTTGTGGCCGTTAAGCTTCACGTTCCGTGGTGTTGCGGCCAACGGAAGCAATGTCGCTTTTGTTGTTTTTAACACCAGTGTCGGACATTTTCCATCTTGTCTCAAATCCGCTTCAAACTCATTTAATTGGCGCACCTTTAATTTTCCTCTTTAACACAGAACATTGTCACACATCAGACATCTGGTTTACGTCAGCGCTTTATGAATGAATGTTCTACGAATGAGCTTATCTGGTAACGTAGTGGGCGTCACCGTGCGCATCCATACTGGCTCGTAAACTTTCCGACTTATTTACACATCAACTTGCTTACAGTGTGAAACAATGCCTCGAGCACTCCAATAGTGTTACCGTTTCCAGTACGCCTTCGAGAGGGAATCTTTTCACATACCGATCAGTTGGTTTTGAGCGATGTTCGCCGGCCAGCGGCTCCAGGTTGCGAGGTGTCTTTTCCGCATCAAAGGGCGAGCGATCCAAACCATTTAACTGTCCAATGTCCACTTTGAGGGGGCTTTCGTGGGGGGGGGAATACTTTAGGGAAGGTTTTTTACTTTGTGTAGTGGCGATTTGTCCTCAGTAAAACAATAACTTGAAAATTAAGAAACCAAACAAAGCTACGTAATCAAAATCGCCACTGAGGCACCAGGGGGACGAATCGTACACAGTGCAGGGAAAAGAGTCAACTGTCCGGTTCGTGAAATTTGGGTTTTCTGAAGGTTTTATTTTCTGGTCTTCCAAGCATACACAACAAATGTGCACCAGTGGGAACTGGCCGCCTTCATCTCCTTCGTCTCTCCCGTGCGACTGGTAAAAAACCATGACCCTTCCCAGTGCCTGTCTTACCTATGCCCGCCTACCTCTATATATAGGCTAGTAATAATTTCAAAACAAAAGCATAAACAAACTCAAATTAACTTAGATTTATAATACAAATGAGAAAATAAACATAAAATAATCATATTATTTTATATTAAGCAAACAAACTAAATAAATGTTTTACAATTAAATCTTACAACTATATAGCTCCAACAGTCCTACAATCGGTCTGATGCTGATATTATCCTCATGTTAATAGTAAGTATGAGTTCAACCTCCCATTTCACTGTTCATCACTTAAAGTTTATGTGATGAACAGTGAAAACTGATGATATCAGTTGAAGTCTTAAACTGATATCATCCTCAGTTTGAATACAGAATATGATGATGAGAAGCTTTTCAAGAGGTCAACATATTGCCTTAAGGTACATAGAGTATAAATGGTCTTATGTGTCACAGGTCAACAGAAGCAGAACCTTGTTCTCTGAAGACATACAAACGTCAAGGTGTTGGGTCTCTGATCCTCTGTCTCATTCAAAATATTCAAAGCTTGGGAAACAGCCTAAAAAAAACACAAGTTGCATCTCCAAATCAGTTTTGATTCGCTACAACACATCTACGTTCATGAGATGAAATTACATTCTCATAATCATAGCTAATGAATGCTGTAAACTAATCCAAATCATCAGAAGCATTGGTAAAAAAAAAACAAGCACAAGTTCAATCATAATCATATCACGTTTCGCTCGAGGGTGTATGAATTACTATTTAAGCGTAAGTCTAAGTTTTGCGGTGAGCTAATCCATTTAGTATAAGTGAATGCGCGCTCTGTGTTGACTAAATGCTCCTCAGATGCAGGACAGCCTCACCCAGCCGGAGGACGGGGGAGCCTCTACGACCTCCACCCTCACCCGAGGCTCCACCGCTGTGGGCAGGAGGGCGTCAAGTCGCTTACATTCAGGGCTTTTATTCAAAGTGACATACAGTAAGTACATTTGTCAGGATAAAGAGAAACAATATATCAGTGGTACAGTAGGGATGTTCATAGAACCAAGTGCCAAGCACTAACAAACATTAGGTTAACCCTTTCCCCGTATACAACAAAGATAACTAGGATAAGATGCTGCACAATGCTAAGAACTGATTTGAAGTGCAAGGGCATACAACATGCAATAAGTGAGCAAACACGTGTAACATACTGTACTAACCCAACGTTTACTGAAGCCCAGCTTACTATTCGACCCACCTGGACCCTGACCAAACACCTACCCCTCTGCCCAGGCCCTAACCCGAGACCTACCCCTCTACCCAGGGCTCAAACACCCCTAGGAACAAACCGCTTGCGCACACACACACACACACACACACACACACCCACACCCACACACACACACACCCTCACCTCCTGAGCCACGATGGAGGAGATGCGCACGGCCCGCCTCACCCTTCCGTTCCTCCCCCCCTCCTGGGAGAGGCTGTCCCGGCCGCTCATGGACATCTGGCTCACCTGCCCCGCCCAGGACCCCCTACCCGCCAGGGGGTCCCGCCAGCCCCCCTCCGCCCCCCCAGCCCCCCCCCAGCTGCCCCCCCGGCCCGCCCCCTCCCGCCACCATCCAGGCTCCCCTGTCCTGCCAGCCCCACCCCCCCGTTGGCCGTCCCGCCCCCCGCCTCCGCTGCCTCGCCCGCGCCCCTGTGGGGCCGGTGGGGGGACAGAGGAGCCGCCGGCCGGGCTGGGGGCCCCGTCGCGCTGGCCCCGTCCCTCGCCCCCGCCGCCCCCGACAACCACAGACCGCCTCCTGCCGTGGGCCGGAGTCAGGAACCCACCCACTGGATAACGACCGGACCTCCTTCAGCACCAGGGAGATGGTCTCTCTCACTGTCTCTCTCTCTCTCTCTCTCTCTCTCTCTCTCTCTCTCTCTCTCTCTCTCTCTCTCTCTCTCTCTCTCTCTCTCTCTCTCTCTCTCTCTCTCTCTCTCTCTCTCTCTCTCTCTCTCTCTCTCTCTCTCTCTCTCTCTCTCTCTCTCTCTCTCTCTCTCTCTCTCTCTCTCTCTCTATTTGTTGTCCTTTGGCTCTTCTGCTCCCCCGAATCCGTTCATCAATCTGTTGTTATGTCTAACGTTGATCCTCTCTGTCGCTGCTTTGCTCTTGTTATTCCCCCTCTCCCCCCTCTCTCCCTTTCTCTCTCCCTCTCTCCCCTGTCTCTCTGCTGCGAGCCTCTTCCTGTGAGGGTCTCCGGGGGTCCGATGGAGAGTGTGGAGCGGTCACAGCTGTACGGCGAGCTGAGGCGGTCTGCTACTACTGCTGCCGCTGCATCGCGCTTCTCTCTCGCTCTCTCTCCCTGCAGCTCTCTCTCTCCCTCCCCACCTGCAGCTCCCCTCATCTCTCCCTCTCTCCCCATCCTTTTCTCTTCCTGCTCTATCTTCCTCATCTCCCGCTCACCACATCTCCCCATCACTCTCCTCTCTCTCCCTCCCTTTTCACCCCCCCCTCTCGCTCCCTCTCTCTCGCGCTCACCCCATCTCTCGCTCTCCCACTCTCGCTCACCCCAGTCCTCTCTCTCTCTGTCTTTCTCCCTTTCTCCCTCTGTCTCTTACATTTAAACATCTTTCTCTCTTCTCCTCTTATCTAAATATCTCTCTCCCTCTCTCCCAGCTCATCCCTCTCCTCGTCTCTGATATAACTTTGCACCTCATCGCTCATTCTCTTCTATCTCCACTCTCCTCCCTCTGTCCCCTGCTTTACATGTGTCTGCCCTGTCAGTGTAACATCTCTATCCCCCCTCAACCGCCACCGCCTCCTGCTCTCCTGCTCCTCTCCTCCATTCACACGTCCCCTCCACCTCCTCACTCCTCCCTCCAACCGACAACTGCGCATTTTCCTCCTCCCCCACCTCCTCCTCCTCCCTCCCCCTCCTCCTCCTCCCCCCTCCGCCTAGCACTCTTCCCTCCCCACCTCCTCCTCCTCTTCCTCCTCCTCCTCCACCACCTCCTCCTCCTCCTCCTCCTCCTCCATCCTCCTCCTCCACCCTTCCTCCCCACCTCCTCCTCCTCCTCCCTCACCTCCCCCACCTCCTCCTCCTCTTCCTCCTCCTCCTCCTCCTGCTTTCTCCTCCTCTTCTCCCCTCCTCCATGCATGTATCTCCTCCTGCGTGTCTCTGCCTCCGTCCTCCACGGCAGAGAGCTTCTCCTCCACTCTGTGATGGGTTGGGGAGTTGGGTCTTTGTAAACTGCTTCTCTAACCCCGTTAATCAGTCCACTACTCTCTCCTGGTGCCTTCCCCAACCTCGACCACTCCACCAAACGTTCTTTATCCATCATCCACTCTCCAATCTAACCAGACATCCATCGTTTAAATATGAACTTTATGTACAAATGTCCTTTCTCTACGCAAAAATATAACACATAGAAACACTCCATAACTACAACAAGAGACAGGGACTGATTCTAGGCAAAGCAGATCAATCAGAATCCCCCAGAAGAGAAAGGCTCTGATTGCTCATTGCAGAATTTCCGAAAAGTGAAAAGTTACGAGTTAAGATTTGTTTATTCAATTTTAATTTAACAAAGGCGTATATCATCTTTCCCCTCCTCCACCCCTCCATCCACCTCTACCATCGCTCCACCTTTGCCAAGCCCCTACCTACGTCACACTGTCCTCATTAGCTACGTTTCCTGTCCAACACGTTTCAATTTGAACCCTTCCTGTAGACGTCCTTTCCCTCCGTCCCTCTAGAGAAAACAGAACATATACTTGTAACCCTTTGCATAATCCCTTCTCATTAAAGTCGCACCAAGTCATTTCCCTAATGTAGATGTCCCCTATAACTGGGTCATGCTGTGTTGTCAGGGGTGGGGGGGGGTGTGTCCCTAGGGGCACCTCAGTGACTCAGAGCAGAGCAAACATCTCTATGAACATTAATGTGGGGGACCGGATCAACAGTGGGAGACAGAACTCCTCCCCTTACTGGACTGAGAGGACTCTCTGAAACAAACAATACCAGTAGAACCATCTCAACCTCAGCTGATACTGATGGATTCCTGATTTTGCCTCAATGATGGAACCATGCTCAGTTCTACTGTGGCCTGTGAAAAATGATTAAGGCTCTTCTGCGCGTGCATGTGTGCATGTGTATTTGTGCGTGTGGGTGTATGTGTGGGTACACGCACACACACACACATACACTCTGAGATGGTCCCTAAAGTCTCCACCGCAGTGGTTCTTGTGTTTCATTCTGAGACGCTCCCTAACCTCTCCTTGTGTTTCATTCTGAGACGCTCCCTAACGTCTCCACTGCGGTGGTTCTTGTGTTTCATTCTGAGACGCTCCCTAACGTCTCAACTGCGGTGGTTCTTGTGTTTCATTCTGAGACGCTCCCTAACGTCTCCACTGTTGTGGTTCTTGTGTTTCATTCTGAGACGCTCCCTAACGTCTCCACTGTTGTGGTTCTTGTGTTTCATTCTGAGACGCTCCCTAACGTCTCCACTGTTGTGGTTCTTGTGTTTCATTCTGAGACGCTCCCTAACGTCTCCACTGCCGTGGTTCTTGTTTCATTCTGAGACGCTCCCTAACGTCTCCACTGCGGTGGTTCTTATGTTTCATTCTGAGACGCTCCCTAACGTCTCCACCGTTGTGGTTATTGTGTTTCATTCTGAGACGCTCCCTAACGTCTCCACCGTTGTGGTTCTTGTGTTTCATTCTGAGACGCTCCCTAACGTCTCCACTGTTGTGGTTCTTGTGCTTCATTCTGAGACGCTCCCTAACCTCTCCTTGTGTTTCATTCTGAGACGCTCCCTAACGTCTCCACCGCGGTGGTTCTTGTGTTTCATTCTGAGACGCTCCCTAACGTCTCCACTGCTGTGGTTCTTGCCGAGGGGCTGGACGCTGCTGGATTAGATGATTAGGAACAGAATGTGCGTGTGTGTTGTTGACCGGGCGTCTGCACCTTGTCAGAGCCAGCTGAGACCATCCATGAGGACAGAAACGGAAAGCTACGCACGGAGAGTTATGAGTGAGGAGCCAGACGACGTGATTGGCTAAGGGCGGGACTGGATGAAATGACTCTCTGTGATGGAGATCAGGCTTCCAAATGAGGTCAGCGGCTATTGGACCTGATCTCAGTCCTCGCATCGTCCATCACAGCCTCAGGTAATGAAGGGAAGTTAAGGTCCTTTTCTGCGTGTGATAGATAACACTCCATAACTAAAACAAGAGACAGGGATTGATCCAATGCACAGCGAACCAATCAGAACCTCTCAGATGAGACAGACTCTTAACTGCTCGGCCTCATTTACACTGAAAATATGAATAATAAAGGAAAATAGTTCAGAGTTAACATGCCCTAACTTATTCAATTTAATTTAATAAAGGTATGTATATATATATATATCATAATACTTTTCATCCCCTCTCTCTCTCTCTCTCTCTCTCTCTCTCTCTCTCTCTCTCTCTCTCTCTCTCTCTCTCTCTCTCTCTCTCTCTCTCTATCCTCATCTCTTCTCTCTCTCCTCTCTCTCTCTCTCTCTCTCTCTCTCTCTCTCTCTCTCTCAGTGGAACAATTAAACAACGCCAGCATGGATGGCCTTCTGAGAGGGTGAAACGTGAACACCACACACAAACATGTCCCTGAGTTGATTTAGCAGGTAGATACCCGTCCACCTGATGAGACGGTGTCTACTGTATTGTGTGGACCAATGTTACTCAATCTCACACACATAAACACACAACTAATAATGGTTGGTTCCCGTCACTTACATGTGGAACACACACACAAACACACACAGGCAGATAAACACACCCACACATGCAGGCAAGTACACACACACACACACGCACACACACACACACACACACACAAACACACACACACACACACACACACACACACACAAACACACACACAGAAACACACATACACCCCCACACGCTTAGACTGAGTGCGTAACCATGGGGACTGATGTTGTATCTCTGGTGGAAATTCCACAGAAACATCCACTAAAAGCCAGTGATAGCCCACTCAAGGGAGTTTCCAAACAGCAGTCCTGTTCACATAAGAGCAGCAGGGTTTGTGTGTGTGTGTGTGTGTGTGTGTGTGTGTGTGTGTGTGTGTGTGTGTGTGTGTGTGTGTGTGTGTGTGTGTGTGTGGTGTGTGTTGGGGGGGGAGTGGGGGGGTGGGGGTGCTGGTGGGCGACACCGGTCTCTGATTGGCTGTGTAAAGATCTAAATCATTTATTTTGATTCAAATGAGCGTCATCCAGTATTTTATGGTACAATGTCCTTGATGGCTTCGTGATGGGGCCGTACTAAACTAGATGAATACCTCGTCCTGGAACGACCCCAGAACGAGGTGTCCCAAACGAGATTCTCCATTAAAAGGTGAATGCCATTACGATTATTGTCCCTCGCTCTCTCCCTTTCGCTCTCTCACTCTCCCAATATGGAAAGGTCGCAGTACACATCGTATACTCTGAAATCAATAGAACATCATATTTTGAAATCCCAGTCGCCTCAAGTCTCTACTGTAGGGTAGAGAAGGGGCAGAAACAGAAGTGGGTAGCGTGCTTGTGTGTGTGTGTGTGTGTGTGTGTGTGTGTGTGTGTGTGTGTGTGTGTGTGTGTGTGTGTGTGTGTGTGTGTGTGTGTGTGTGTGTGTGTGTGTGTGTGTGTGTGTGTGTGCGAGTCTCTGTGTGTGTGTGAGTCTCTGTGTGTGTGTGTGTGTGTGTGTGTGTGTGTGTGTGTGTGTGTGTGTGTGTGTGTGTGTGTGTGTGTGTGTGTGTGTGTGTGAGTGTGCGTGTCTCTGTATGCGTGTATGTGTGTGTGTTTGTGTGTGTGTGTGCGTGTCTGTGCTTGTGTTTCTGCATTCACTTGCTGATTTGCTTGGCGTCTAGTGCCCTGAGGTGAGAGGTGTATCTCTCCCCCGTCTCACCAAAGCAACCCCTGATTACGAAGAGGGGGGTGGGGGGGGGGGACCGGTCTGCTCTCAGGGGAGACGAGAGGGAGGGAGAGGAGAGGAGCGAGAGAGGAGGAGAGGGAGAGGGAGAGGAGCGAGGGAGAGGGAGAGGGAGAGGAGAGAGGGAGAGGAGGAGAGGGAGGAAGAGAGAGTAGATGGGAGGCTTTGAAAAACGATGTCTATAGAAAGTAGGCCTGTGCCATAAGCACACAATGGACACCTGCTGTTTCCAAAGATGCAGGAAGGTCATTGTAGCCGCTGTTTTTTCTGTGTCAAACTTTGTCTTAACAGAGACAATAAAATATACAATGCACACGATAACAACGTGAGGGGGCAGAGTCCAGATAACCATCGTCAACATACAGAGAGAACGGAAAAAGTGAACCTTAAAGGGACAAAGGTTTGAGGATGAGAAGGCAAAGTGGGCCGGCGCTGTGACCCTTCCTCGCTAATGAGTCGCCTCATCCACTCACTCCTTCCCCTCGTTAGCGAGGCTCCTCATCCACTCACACCTCACCCTCGGTAACGAGTCATCCACTCACTCTTCCACTTCCCCCTCTCTGAGAGGAACATCTTCCCCATGTGTGGA
>OLKM01003401.1:21683-37178 GCA_900291075.1 Melanogrammus aeglefinus | reverse complement strand
CTCTAAGACAAACGAGATGGAGCACTCCAACAAAACATGGAGAGAGAGAGAGAGAGAGAGAGAGAGAGAGAGAGAGAGAGAGAGAGAGAGAGGAGAGAGGTTAAGAGAGAGAGAGGGAGAGGGGGAGCAAGAGAGGGTAAGAGAGAGAATGAGAGAGAGGGAGAGAGAGATTAAGAGAGAGAAGAGAGAGAAGGAGAGAGAGAGGAGAGAGAGAGAGAGAGAGAGGGCAGAGTCGAGAGGAGAGAGAGAGAGAGAGAGAGAGAGAGAGAGAGAGAGAGAGGAGAGAGAGAAGAGAGAGAGAGAGAGAGAGAGAGGAGGGAGGGAGGGAGAGGAGGGGGCCGAGGAGAGCAGGAATGGCGGCGCTCCCTGAAGAGACGGGGACAGACCATGGCGTGGTGAAGGTAGGCTCACTGAGCATTCTCAGCCTAAATTAGCCTGCGTCTGAGTCTAATTACACCGAAGGAAATGAGCCAGCAGAGAAGAGGCGTAGGAGTGGGGAGAGAGAGCGCAATGAGGGGGAGAGCCCGTCAACACCACCACCAACGTCATTCTTTCTCATCTTAATCATGTGACTTACCTGGGGGCCTTATTACAGCAGCTGCAGGGGCCACTGTAATAAGGACGAGCCCCCCCGTCCCCGTCCCCGTCCCCCCCGTCCCCGTCTCCGTCCCCCCCGTCCCGGGCTGCTGACGCCGCCTCAGACGGGCTCAGCGCTGAAGGCCTCTCATGCATGTCATGTGACTTACCTGGGGGCCTTATTACAGCAGCTGCAGGGGCCACTGTACCAGAGACCCCCGTCCCCGTCTCCGTCCCCCCCGTCCCGGGCTGCTGACGCCGCCTCAGACGGGCTCAGCGCTGAAGGCCTCTCATGCATGTGTGCGTCAGTGCATTTATACTTTCATGGATGTGCCAGAGAAGAAGAGAATCTAGATTGTCTCTGTCTCTCTCTTTCTGTGTCTCTCTCTCATTCTCTTTCTGTCTCTGTGTGTCTCTCTCTGTCTGTCTGTGTGTGTGTGTGTGTGTGTGTGTGTGTGTGTGTGTGTGTGTGTGTGTGTGTGTGTGTGTGTGTGTGTGTGTGTGTGTGTGTGTGTCTCTCTCTCTCTCTGTTCTCCTCTCTCTCTCTCATTCTTCTCTCTCTGTCTCTCTCTTTCTGTCTTTTTCTGTCTCTCTATGTCTCTCTCTCTCTGTGTGTCTCTCACTTTTTCCCTCCCTCCGTCTTGCTCTCTCTCTCTCTCTCTCTCTCTCTCTCTCTCTCTCTCTCTCTCTCTCTCTCTCTCTCTCTCTCTCTCTCTCTCTCTCTCTCTCTCTCTCTCTCTCTCTCTCTCTCTCTCTCTCTCTCTCTCTCTCTCTCTCTCTCTCTCTCTCTCTCTCTCTCTCCTCTCTCTCTCTCTCTCTCTCTCTCTCTCTCTCTCTCTCTCTCTCTCTCTCTCTCTCTCTCTCTCTCTCTCTCTCTCTCCATCTCTCTCTCTCTCTCTCTCACTCTCTCTCTCCAAAACACACTATCTCCAAAACACACGTTATTATTAACCCCTTCGTTGATGGCGTCTTCGCCCTTGTTGTTCTGACCATTAGCGATTATGTGTGAAAAGGCCAATGCGTCGAGGGCCCCCCCTCCATCCCAGTGTGACCTCAGGGCTTCCTTTCATCCCATCAGCACCTTTGAGCGTTGTCACGTGCGTGGTGCTGAAATTCAAACAGGCCCAGGGGGGGTGTCGCGTGATGAGGGCTCTCAGGAGCACACACAGCATCTCACTGGTCTATTGGTCTACGTTAAGTCCCATGGGTCTATTGGTCCATGTTTGTTCTCTCATGCTAAAAAATCCTCAAAGTGATTTCCTTTATTAAAAGCATTTTATGTCGCCAATTCTTTATAATAAATGAATCCGCCGTGGGAAATATTTGATTCCCATCTCATGGCGTGTATTTTTATAATCCTGCAAACTATATTTTAGTTATGGTTAGTCACTCCTGGGGTTAGTCACTTTTATTAATTTCCTGGAAAGGTTTAGTTAAATAACACATTGCTCATAGAAGTATGAGCAATTCAACCTTGTTCCACAGGTCGATATCTCATTCTGTCCTCATCCAATCAGCCGCCTGCGTGCGTGCGTGCGTGCGTGCGTGCGTGCGTGCGTGCGTGCGTGCGTGCGTGCGTGCGTGCGTGCGTGAGTGCGTGCGTGCGTGCGTGCGTGCGTGCGTGCCGGGCTCCGACCTCGCGCCCCGCGTCGTCTGCCTTTCCTTTTTACGCGAACGTTAAACCTCGCCTCGGTGATGTCACGAGACGCTCACCGCCACCGCTCTAGTCCGGAAATACACCCCCAAACGTCAAGGAATGTCGACTTCACCAATGGGAAAACAAGCAGGATGGGAGAATTTTTTCCAGAGAAATGTGTTTCCATTTTCTCCAAGGAGGTGCTGAAAGCCGACTCTCTGTCGGTCACGGTAGCACTGCTGCTGCTCCTGCTGCTTCTACGAGACCCAATCAGCCGCGTGCGTCTTTCCACTCCCCAGAACCCACGGTCACCAAAAACAGGAAGGAACATTTCATGGAGGGGAAAACTAAACGTACTCAAAAAAAAAAAAATGACAGAAGTCATTCATTAAAGCAAACAGGGCCGTGCGTGCTGAATCCATTAACGTGAAATGTCTTGTTTTTCCACCTTCTGTGTCCTAGTTGCTGTTGCGTGCGTGAGGCAGGAATAAATTCACTTCCATCTTCTCTCAGCAGTGCACCTGTCGGGGGGGAAAGCGTATTCATAAACCCCGAGGCGCAGAGAGAGAGCATACACAACTCATTAATGCACCTCCACGCATTCCTGTATCGCTGTATTGTTGAATAAATCATACCCGGGCTGCTCTCGATTCCGAGTCGTTTTATTAGTGCGCTGACTAGCGTTACTGCGTGTTCTGACATCACCCGCTCTCTGCGAGGGTGAGGCCATCGCTGACCGTCCCCGGCTCCGGCAGTCGTCATACTATTCGCCGGACAGAGTCTTTATTATGATTGTGTGTTCGTTCTCGGTGTGTGTGCGTGTGCTCTGGTCACGGTGATACTGCAGCTAGGCCGAGCGTCTCCTCCTTGACCCGATGATTGACAGCCCGCGGTATCTGGAACCCGAGGCGTAGAACCGTCTCCGTGGTTCCGTCCTTGAGTCCATTCACGTGTTTGGCGTCACCGGGTAGAGCACGTAGTACCATTAAAACTTCAGTCCTGATCGCAGTGACCCGTGTTTGATTCCTGCCCGTGGTCCTTTGCTTGATGTCCTTCCCTCTATCTCACTCTGTCAAAAAGCATAAAATGCAAAAAATAAATCGTTGAGTTCCCTCACATGGGCTCTGGCCTGCGGTGCACACCTGCGCCCACTCGGAAAACCAACTCAGAATCAGAAGCAGAATTACTTCCATCACATCTTACTGTACAAGAACACTAGAGTGAAACTCTTAGGCTTGGTTCCTCAAAAGCAACATAGAAACAATACAAGATGAAGTAAATAAAATAAGTAGCAGCATAGATCACGATCATAAATATTAATAGTACAAATAAAATAAAGCAAGTATTAATAAGTAGAGAAACTAAAACTGTGGAAATAAGTAATATTAAGTGATGAGGTGTAATAAAGTGTAAAGTGTAAGTGCAAAGTGTAAGTATAAAGTGTAAGTGTAAAGTGTAAGTATGAAGTGTAAGTGTCACACACAGTCGTACTCTGAGTGAGAGCGTCTCTGAATTAGAGATCTGGTCTGAGCTGAGTGGTATGAGGCAGCGGTGAGAGGCTGTCAACACTGATCTCCCTGGCCGCTGGCGCTGCCTACAGACTGCAAAGAGGTTATGTCACTCTCTGCCAGGGCCAGGAAGTGACCGGCGGCCAGGGAAGGAAGCCGACGCCCACACGGCCCACACTGATGACGTCGGCCTGTATCTGACTGGAAGCGTTGCATGCTATCATCATATTCTATCATCATCTCACACACACACGCGCAAGCAAGCAAAAACGAATCAATTAATGTCAACAAAAATAGGAAAATCACATCTGCTTACGTCTGTGACTTGCGTGTGTGATGTAGAAACACACACACACACACACACACATACACACACACACACACACACACACACACACACACACACACACACACACACACGTGTGTGTTTGTTTGTGTGTGTATACATACACAACGCACACAGATGTCACAGATGTAAGCAGATGTAATTTTCCTCTTTTGTTAATTTAAAGTAGAAGTCACATGATTGCGTATGTTAAGTTCATCGTTTAATGCATGACATGAGTTGCATTAATTGCATCGGGCTCAGTGCAGCTCAGTGAACTCTCAGTCGTCTGGAGGCAGGGGTCACGAGTCACGAGAGCAGCCTGGCTGAGAGAGAGAGAGACATCTGTACGGTTAGTGCCGTGCCCATGAACTTTAGTAAGTAAGTTAATTCAGAAGAACAATAAATACTACAGATAACCAAATGATATGCACATTCTACTGAGTAACACAAATCAAATGTCTCTGAGTTTGACCTTGTTGACTGTGTCAAAGGCCTGCGGTAAATACGCACACATTTCCACCCGTAACCCTACTGGCAATTTACCTTTAATTGTTATGGTCCTGGTTTGTTCACTGCCGTACTCGTTAAAGGGGTAGTTCAGAATTTTGAACCAGAGGGCCTGATTCCCAAGTTAGCCTTGGTGTTCTTCTTATCATTGGAGACAGTTTTCAACACATTTCATTCAGTCCTTCTAGCTAATAAAACAAGTCTTACCCACTCAACAGTAAACCCAAGGTAAATCAATTATGATGCCAGACTATAGATGTAAATGTCTGTGTTGATAGAATCCTGTTAGAAATAATACTAACCTCGCATCGCATGAATCATCGCATTTTGAGGGACTACTTTCTCAGCAGCAGTGGAATTTAACCTAGGTATCAGTCCGCCGCTACCGTAGCCTACTGCCAGGAATATAACACTGCTGCTGAGACACAGCAAGTCCCTTAAAAGGCACTGCAATGCAAGGTTGGTTATATTTCTAACATTATTCTATAAACAGACATTTAAATCTATAGTCTGTCGTTATAATTGATTTAACTCGGGTGTACTGTGGAGTGGGTAACACTGTTTTATTAGCAGGCTAGCATTGCCCGTTGCCGTGCGCTAGCCTAGCACGAGCAAACTCTGCAACTGGAAGGACTGAATGAAATGTGTTGAAAACTGTCTCCACTGATAAAGAACACCAAGGCTAACTTGGGAATCAGGCCCTTTGCCCAAAATTCAGAACTACCCCTTTAAAAATGCTACATTATCCTTGACCACTCTCCTTGAACTGAATACAAACATAAATACTACAATCACATAGATCGGGCCTGCCAAGGCCACAGCGAGGGCATTGTGTGTGTGTGCGACTGTGTGTGTGTGTGTGTGTGTGTGTGTGTGTGTGTGTGTGTGTGTGTGTGTGTGTGTGTGTGTGTGTGTGTTGTGTGTGACTGTGTGTGTGTGTGTGACTGTGTGTGTTTGACTGTGTGTGTGAATGTGTGTGTGTGTGTGTGTGTGTGTGTGTGTGTGTGTGTGTGTGTGTGTGTGTGTGTGAGTGTGTGTGTGACTGTGTGTGTGTGTGACTGTGTGTGTGTGTGTGTGTGTGTGTGTGTGTGTGTGTGTGTGTGTGTGTGTGTGTGTGTGTGTGTGTGTGTGTGTGTGTGTGTGTGTGTGACTGTGTGTGTGTGTGACTGTATGCGTTTGACTGTGTGTGACTATGTATGGATGTGTGACTGTGTGTGTGTGCCTGTGTGTGTGTGTGTGTGCCTGTGTGTGTGTGCAGCCTGGCGGAGTGTGTGAGAGGCTCTTGTTGATCCGCAGCGTTAAGCCGGGCTGATTGGCCGTGGTTGGAGAGGATGGATCAAGTGGCCATTGAGATTCCATATGTTAGCCCCCCCCCCTCCCCCCCCCTGGAGGGGGAGCGGTCGTCCTGGGTTACGTCGTGGGCGGGGTGGATGAGCGCTCCAGATGTTGCAGGTGCAGTTTGTCCCGTCTGTTGTCAGAGGCGAGGTGCGGTCGGTGTGAACTTAAATCCGTCGCTTAACGTAAGCGTGTACAAAGCCATACTGAATTACGTCATATGAGACAATTCAATATTTATAAACGCTGTCAAGTGTGTCTTTCGCAAAGATGTTTACTTGACGACATAAAAATAAAATGCTCAAAGCGCCTCGGAAGAATACTTCAATTTCAGCTGATAAAGTCCACAATAAAACAATACCGTTATAGATTAGAATAACTAATATCAGATCAGGGTTGTAAAAAACATGCTGAAAAGCAGAAATAAACACTTCAGACGGCCCAGTTAATGGAAAGTTAAGTAATAAGACTTATATATGACTGATATATTTCATAAAAAATGTATTGGACTTGTTTTGATTTAACATAATACTAGCCTACCATGCCTAATGTGCTAATCCGTTTAGATAACGGCTAGAGTCTGATTGGAGAATTTTCCTCGTGGGTTAATAAATGATTGAATGCGTCAGATAGAGCCGAGTGGTAGAGGCTGAGCTGGTATGTATTTGTATACAGAAGGCGCTAGGGGCCGCCTGAGCAGAGAGGCCCTCCAGTGCGTACAGCAGGCATTAAGCTGATGTTTCACCCACATCAACACACACCACATGGAGGGGAAACACTGGACACACACACACATGCATACACACACTCACACACACACAAACGGAGGGACACACACACACACACATAGACCTAGGGACACAAGCTCACACACACACAAACAGAGGGACACACACACACACGCACACACACAGATCTAGGGACACAAGGGACACAAGCTCACACACACACAGAGGGACACACACACGCACACACACACAAACGGAGGGACACACACACACACACAGACCTAGGGACACAAGCTCACACACACACAAACAGAGGGACACACACACACACACGCACACACACAGATCTAGGGACACAAGCTCACACACACACAAACAGAGGGACACACACACGCACACACAAACAAACGGAGGGACACACACACACAGACACACACTAACACACAGACCTAGGGAGACAAGCTCACACACAAACAGAGGGACACACACACACACAGAGGGACACACACACACACACACACAGACCTAGGGACACAAGCTCACACACACACAAACAGAGGGACACACACACACACACACACACACACACACACACACACACACACACACACACACACACACACACACACACACACACACAGACCTCGGGACACAAGCTCACACACACACACACAGAGGGACGCACACACTCACACAAACAAACGGAGGGACACACACACACCACACACAAACAAACACACAGACCTAAGGACACAAGCTCACACACACACAAACAGAGGGACACACACACAAACTCCATACACACACAAACTGAGAGACTCACGCAAACACACACAAACAAACCCACAACGCCGAGACTCACACACACACACGCACACACACACTGACACACAGACACGGAGAGACTCACGCATACATTAAACATTGGTACGTTTTTATGTTTTTATGTATGTGTGGGTTTTCTTCTCCTGCAATACAACGTGTCATTCGATGCTTTAAAAGGTTAGAGCAGGTGCAAGCGTTGTCGAGTACAGTAGTGTTTATGTATTTCTCTTTAAAGATGCAGTGGTGGTCTTTGGCTCTGAGTGGAAAGGAAATTTGCAGGGCGTGGCCTGGCAGGTTTCAGGAAACTATGGTCCAATCAGATGCAAGCCGGGAGGAGCCTCTTCTGTCAACCAATTATTGATGGCACACCAAAGGGTGTGCCACTGTTTTAAGTAGGGGACAAGTAGAAAAACAAGGCTGATTGTTGCAGATTATAGTTGCAAAAGAAAGGTACAATATCGGATAAGCTCTCCAACTATCCTGGAGAGCTTTTGCTTTCGAAGAGCTTAAAAAGTGATTCAGGCTGTTGAGCTTTCCAACTGATTTACCTAGATTGCCAAACTTCTTTGGCAATCTGCGCACACTTTAGACTGGGCTAGCCTTACAAAACAAAACCATCAAAAGCGTTCCTTACTAATTGATCAACTCATTTGAGGCTTTTGTGTCATTGAAAACTGTTAGTGCTGGCTTTGAGAAGTGTTGATTTGACCTCCCTCGGTCTTGGATTGATTGAATGCAAAACAGTTGGCCTTGAGCTAGCTTTTACCCTGAGGCCTACAAATGCCTGCTTTATTTACTTGCATCGTCTCCAATTATCCAACTGACATTTTGAATAATAATTCTCCTGCAGTTGATACACACACACACACACACACACACACACACACACACACACACACACACACACACACACACACACACACACACACACACACACACACACACACACAAAAGGTAAACTCGCTGTCTCGCTTTGTTTGATCTTTTTAATGCATTGATGTGACAAACATGTGTTGTTAGGCAGTTTGTAAAATACAGATGCATCAGTTTCAGCCTGGGTGTCTCTAAGCAACCAGACTTGTTGCATATGTACAATCGGCATCTGTTCATTAATTAGCCAAGGTTGGAATCCTAGCCTCAGAGACAGCATCGAGGTCTGCTTCATTACACCGCATAATAATTAGAAATGTAATTTTTGACATTCATTACCATTTAATTGGTTTGTAGCAAGGCTTTCTTTATTATTTTTTTTAAAAAGGGGTCACTGGGTGCCTGGTAACTCATTTCCATTAATGAATCGAATTCACACTCATTCCACATAAATAAATAACAAACACAACTTTGCGTTGGTGACGGTGCGACTTTAAACCCCGGCTGTTGTACAGAAGCAGCAGCCAATCAGTGGGCGTTGCTCAGGCAGCTGTGTGGAGGATGTCGCCTGCTCAAAACAGCCGTTCTGGAACAGTCGGAGCACAGATAGCAGTCCGATCAGGGGTACAGTGGGCCTAATTGGAGACTCTCTCTCCACCGGGGGACTTGACCGGCTTCCCAAAGACCCTCAGTGCGTCCAGATGTCAGTACCGAGCCCCTACTGACACAGGGGGTCGGGTTTGACAACAGAACCAGTCAAACCCCCAAAGGGCTTGTTAGGCCAAGCGGAAAACGTCCTTTTCATATCTTATGATTGTTGCTGAGAATCAAACCACCACGGCCTGATCTGCAGTCCCTCTGAACCCATGTCTCCATTTAATGCAGTGTGTTAACCCAACACGCGCACACGCACGCGCACACGCACGCGCACACGCACGCGCACACGCACGCGCACACGCGCGCGCGCCCCAAATGTAATATGTAAATGTAAAACGGTGTACAGATGGTGAACTAACCCCACTGTATCTTGTCAGCGTCACGAGCCACCAAAACACAAACCAGAGTGCCTGAACGCAGCGTGGCACGATGTAGAACAGACCAGGTACACGCGTCAACGCTGAACTCCATGAGGTGTGTGTTTTCCCTGTCTCTCGGTTAGCCACTTTATTACCGCAGATTCGTGCTCTCGGTCCATTAGACGAAGTGATAAAGCGTTATTGCGTTTCGCTAATTACAGCGCGCCTTGCGTGTTTTTCATGCGCCCGATGATAATCCATCGATGGCTATTTCCCGGTGCGATTTCATTTTTGTAATGATCCGCTGAAATGTTAATTAAGTGCACGATCACATTTGCGACCGGTGACTGCGTGGGCGAAGGGTACCTGCGCGTTCTACCGCTGTGCCGGAAGGCGGGGGGGGGGGGGGGGGGGGTCTGACTGACACCCCGGTAGTGACGCTGATCGGCGCTTGCGACGACGTTACGTAAGCTAGTTGCCTCCTGGACTGCCTCGTGCGCGTGTTGATGGCGTTCATTATAACGATCCCTCTTCCAACACATGTCCTTTCGTTTGTTTCATTGGCAAGAGAGCCTCCTTGTTTTCAAAGCCCCTGGCTGTTGCTTCTTCTTTAGCCCTGTGCAGTCGGTGATGTCTCCCCAGAACTGTCCCCCTACCCCCCCCCCCCCCCCAGGACATTGTCCCCCCCCCCAGGACATTGTCTTCTTCCTCCTCCCCTATCTGTCCCCTCAGCCACCACCCCCCCCCCCCCTGCAGAGCCTCCCTCCTCGCCTTGCTGCTCGTGATCTTCATCCCCGAGACTTTTCATCTTCATCATGGCCTCAATCTCTGTGTCTCTGTCTCTGTATCTGTTTCTGTCTCTCTCTCTCTCTCTCTCTCTCTCTCTCTCTCTCTCTCTCTCTCTCTCTCTCTCTCTCTCTCTCTCTCTCTCTCTCTCTCTCTCTCTCTCTCTCTCTCTATGGAGAGCTTTGCCTCCTTTGCTTTCTCGCGCGTAGCCCCTCTGACAGCTGCGGATACACAGACTTAATCTCCGTTGTGCTACAGTTGGAGCGTGCCAGCGCTAGTAAATCTAATTATACTTATGGAGCACTGTGTGTTGGTGCTGCTGACTGTGTGTCTGTGTGTTCAGGACCTTCTCTATCTTTCTCCCCGCGCTCTCTCGCCCTTTAACCGAGTCTGTTGCTGTCACAGTCTCCATTTGGTGTGTGTTCGTGTGTGTGTGTCCGTGTCTGTATCTGTGGGTTTGCGTTTGTGTGTGTGTCTGTGTCTGTGTGTTTGTGTGTGTGTGTGTGTGTGTGTCTGTGTGTGTGTGTGTGTTGTGTGTGTGTGTGTGTCTGTGTGTGCCTGTGTCTGTGTGTTCGTGTGTGTGTCTGTGGGTTTGTGTGTGTGTCTGTGTCTCTGTCTGTGGGTTTGTGTGGTTGTGTGTGTGTCTTTGTATGTGTCTGTGGGTTTGTGTGTTTGTGTGTGTGTGGGAGGGAGGGAGTCCGAGGTGAAACAGTACAGCTGTTAAAAATGTCAAAATGGCTCTTTGTTTGGCTGATATCTGGTGACTCACCAAAGGTTTGCAGGACAGATAGATCAAATCTCTGGGGGATGTGTGTGTGTGTGTGTGTGCATGTGATGTGTGTATTTCTGTGGGTGCATCTGTGCGCTTGTGTATTTCTGTGTGTTTGTACTGTATATGTGCGTGCGTGTGTGTGTGCAAATAGTTGTGAGTGTGTGTGTGTGCATGTGTATGTGTGTCTGTGTGTATGCATGTGTTTGTGTGTGTGTGCATGTGCATGTGTGTTTGTGTATTTATATGTGTGCATGCATGTGTGTGTATGCATGTGTGTTGTTTGTGCACATGTGCGTGCGTGTGTGTGTGTGTGTGTGGCACCTCCTAGTCTTCTATCATCTAAATCGTGCGTCTCTCGTCCACGGGGGCCTTTGGAATAATGAAGCCAGTCATGTCTTCGTCTCTGTGGCCTAGTAATGCACCGGCATTACGGCTGCCGGTGACTCACACACCGAGACCGTCCACCTGCCACGCCCCCCTGTGCGTGCGTCGTCGTGTCACTTCCCATCGGCCCGCAGAGGCTGACCCCCGGTGCTCACGCAGTCGAACAAGCGTTTGGCTCTGACATTTCAGTGTTCCGACGTGTCAAATCTGCAGCCTTATCCTCTGGCATTAGCGCACATGAACGGGCAGGTGGGCAGTGTTGCCAGATTGGGTCATATTTCCAGACCAATCTGGCAACCCCGATTGGGCAGGAAACACGAACCAATCTGGCCACACTGCAGGTGGGACATGGGAGACAGACAGTGGGCTGCAGACAGGATTGAACAGGTGTTAGGAGAGTGTCTCCGGGTTGTGGCTCCTCAGTGGGGCCTTGTACTCATTATGGCTGCCCCTGAGCAGACGCTGTGGTCTGTAGAGATGGGTGGCTGAGGTACTGACACACACACACACACACACACACACACACACACACACACAAGCACGCACGCATGCACACATGCATGCGCACACACAGTCAAACACACAGGCACGCACGCACACACAGTTGAACAAACACACAGACAAAGTCACACGCATTCGCACAGACACAGGCACACACACAGTCAAACACACAGGCACGCACGCACACACAGTTGAACAAACACACAGACACAGTCACACGCAGTCGCACAGACACAGGCACACACACAGTCAAACACACAGGCACGCACGCACACACAGTTGAACAAACACACAGACACAGTCACACGCAGTCGCACAGACACAGGCACACACACAGTCACAAACAGGCTTAAGGGACCGCATGGTCATTGCAAATCATAGTAAAAAGTGCTATTTTGCACGTGCACAATGGGATGCTTTGCGATATGAATGTACCCCATTTATGCAAGCCCTCGTCGAATATTCTCATCGTAAATCGAAGTGTGATCTCATCCGTGGCAGGAATATGCCTTAGGAGGTCGTTGTTAACTCTCCCACTATTTCTGTGATTTGTTGTGACTCTGACGCATCGTTATCGTTTGCAATCGGTGCTAGTGTTGTTTGGGCTCAACAGAGGAATATTAACCAGGGGGAAAACTAAAGAAGACGCATGATTTAATTGAGTCTCATTTTTCGGCCGTGAGATTTAACGGTAGTGCCACTGGCGCTACGTCGTGGATCACATGATGGCCTGAGACGGAAACATACTGCTCCTAGGACAAATGAGGGCATTATGGAGAGGAGCTGGTGAATAATATAGGCAGAAGCCCCCAGGTCCTCCGTGACTTGGCCCTTGAAACTCAAGCCAGTGACGGGGTAGGCGCTGGAGAGAGAGAGAGAGAGATGAAACAATCCGTGAAGCATGGGACCTGTTGTTGCACTGCAAGACCCATTTCTCAGGGCAAACTATCCCACTGCCGCTCCATAGCGTCAAACCGCAGCAAGTGGGAGAAGGCCTTGGGTATCTGTTCATGTGCGTCTGATTGGCTGCTGCAGGTTCTCAGGAAGGCATGTGTTTTGTTTTGGATTCATTCCCGGCATCATCAACCTTTTTTTTATTTTTTTTATTGAAGATACACGAATCTGGCTTATACTGTTTCTCTGTCTCTGTCTCTCTCACTCTCTCTCTCTCTCTCTCTCTCTCTCTCTCTCTCTCTCTCTCCTCTCTCTCTCTCTCTCTCTCTCTCTCTCTCTCTCTCTCTCTCTCTCTCTCTCTCTCTCTCTCTCTCTCTCTCTCTCTCTCTCTCTCTCTCTCTCTCTCTCTCTCTCTCTCTCTCTCTCTCTCCCTCTCTCTCGTTCTCTCTCTCTCGTTCTCTCTCGTTCTCTCTCACTCTCTCTCTCGTTCTCTCTCTCGTTCTCTTGTTCTCTCTCATTCTCTCGTTCTCTCGTCTTCTCCTCTCGTCTCTCTCTCTCTCTCACTCTCTCTCTCGTTCTCTCTCTCGTTCTCTTGTTCTCTCTCATTCTCTCGTTCTCTCTCGTTCTCTCTCACTCTCTCTCTCTCTCTCTCTCGTTCTCTCTCTCTCTCTCACCCTCTCTCTCGTTCTCTGTCTCTCGTTCTCTTGTTCTCTCTCGTTCTCTCTCTCTTGTTCTCTCTTGTTCTCTCTCTCTCTCTCTCTCTCTCTCTCTCTCTCTCTCTCTCTCTCTCTCTCTCTCTCTCGCTCTCTCTCTCTCTCCGTGCTCAGACTGGCTGAGTTAATGTATGCACTTCATGTCTCCTCTGTTCGGTTAAAGGCGTTGAGAACATATGCATGATGATTATGTGCACACGGATATACATACACCAACCCATACACCCACATATACATCCTGCGGCAATCCAGCAATCATTTCTCACGTGCATATGGTGCATTGCAAATATAACAAATATATGCTTCGACACTCAATTATGTAATATTGACATGAAATGCAAGTGTGAGCATGTGTGTGTCTGGTGCGCTTTGCACCTCTTCGATTCAATACTGTGTTCCGCTGCCTCTTTCTGCCTGTCCGTACTGCAGTGCATTTGCAAAATTACCAATAGAAGTTGATCGAACCATTTCCACCTCAATCAGTTCTCGTAACAAAGATCTCGGTAACACGGGACACATGAAGCAGAACTATACATTTGTTGACACCTGCGTCAAAACTCAGGCTTTTAGTCGTTCTAAAATACATGATACGTGAGATATGTGGTGCCTGAATACTTAAGGCAGCGATGTTTAGATCCGTACAGCATCATGCTGAACGACGTGCAACAGATGGCGCCTTTCACCTCCACGACCTCGAGCAGAAGCAGAAGCGGCAGGAAGCTTTGACGTTTGGACACGACGGCGATAGGATCTCATTCTGCGCAAGCTGCGGTCGCGCCGAGCGGCCATCACCGCGCATCACCGCTGATCCGAGGCCAGGTTCCCCGGGTTTAACCCACCCCACACAGCAGGGGATCACATCACACGGCGCATGCTGCTGATTTGTGCCCTTCATGCCACACCAACGCAGATGCTCTGTTCCCTAACAACCTGGCGCCATGGCGACAGAGATCCAGGTGATGGTGCCTGCAGCGCGTCAACTCCATCGATCAGACGCCCCAGAGAAGCCCTCCATGTTTTCTAGATGTGTTGCGTTTGTTTGCAAATGTTTCGCAGAGACGTTCCTTCCGGTTTTCTTGGTCAACAATAGCACACGTACACGCCGACACGCACACACACACACACACACACACACACACACACACACACACACACACACACACACACACACACACACACACACACATGCACACACGTGCACACACAAGCCCGCACACATGCCCATGCACACACACGCACACACACACACACACACACACACACACACACACACACACACACACACACACACACACACACACACACACACACACACACACACACACACACACACACACACACACACACACACACACACACGTCAGCCTCCCGTCCGTGGTTATTGGTAATATTCAGAATCATGCCGTGTCACCTCACTTCGATGGGTTTCATTGAGACCACTGCAGTCACACATTCAGGGCCAAGCCCATGGCGCACGACACCAATCCCTCCAGTACCATTAGCCGAGGCTTTTCCTTCCACACTAACCTCTGCACGGCCCAAACTTTCCCTCTCGTGTGACTTCACGACGCCTTATTGTTTGGGGGGCCGGCCAGCTGTTTTATTTGAAGGCCATTAAAGCACTCTGCTCCCCCCACCCCCCCCCCGGGTGCCAGGGGGCCGGCGTCTGACGCGGCTCTGACACCACATCTGTGCCTCCCCGCGTTCCCGAACTCCCTTAGCTCAGCCTGTTAATCACACACAGAGTGTGTGTGTGTGTGTGTGTGTGTGTTTTTTTTTTTTTTCTGTTTTTCAAAAGCCTCTCTTGACTAAGCTGTCAAAGAAACACTCTCACCCACGTCCAAATGAGCCATGTCCCGACCTGAACCCGAAACCATTCCGATTTTCCATTGGTCCCCGCTATCAACGTCTATTCCCATTCTTTCCCCTCTTCATCCTTCTGTGCAATCATCTTAATCACGCATGACCTTGACGCAGGCCAGAGGGCAGCACCCCAGAGCTCACCCTGATGGAAGCTAGAGCATAATTTGTGCCGCAAACAATAGCAGGATCGCTAGCTTAACACGGACTGCAGGTAGCATGTGGATAAGCCTCAGGGTGTACACCTGTTCAGTGC
>OLKM01003401.1:5000-13798 GCA_900291075.1 Melanogrammus aeglefinus | reverse complement strand
AATAGACCGCGTACATGCACCCGTGGAAAACATGGCTCCTTTGAGTGCAGATAGTAACGGCGGCTTCATAGGCCTCCCGTGTGACGGGAACAAGCCCGGAGCACCTGTGCGGAGACACCCTTGGAGGAGTGGGCGGGGCCTTTACCATCATCTAGACCGCAAGCGGAAAACATGGCTCCTTTGATGGCTAGGATAGTAACGGCGGCTTTCATAGGCCTGCCCGTGTGACGGAAAAGCCCGGGAGCACCTGTCGGGAGACACCTTGGAGGGAGTGGGCGGGGCCTTTGCCATCATTAGACCGCAGCCTAATAGCTCTTCATTGTGGCCCCAGTGTGTTTAATGGCTGCTCGCTGTTGTGGCCTCGCGGGGAAATTGGCCTCATTTCCTTGCCTCCTTCCTCTACTCTTCCCCTTTCCATCATAACTAGAATAATTAGGGGCTGCAGGCTCCCCATTTAGCCTCCGGTGGTGGTGGGTCTGGGAGACTGCTTATCTCCAGCCCTGGGTCTGAATGGAGGGGGCGTTCTGCTCAGCCTAACCACGCGTGCATGGTGAATGGTCCGTCTGCGGCGGCGGCGGCGGCGGCTGCTGCTTTGTTTAAAACTTGAGAGTTTACTTAGGAGTAAGCTTATCATATCGTGTGGACTGATAATGGCCCTGCCAGCCCCGCAGCGATCACGTTTCACAGCCTCACGTCAAGCTCTTCTGCTTTTCTGCTTCGTTGGAAGAAAGTGATCGTGATAGTCCTAATGCCGTAACGCGGTGGTTAACCCCTCCGAGTTTGGAATGAGGAGAACCAAGTCTCAGTCTCTGTCCGACGGCACGTGGCTCAGGAGCTAGAGTGGGTTGGCTGACAACCGGAGGGTTGCTGGTTCGATCCCTAGCTCCTCCTAGCTAGAGCGTTGAGGTGTCCTAGCAAGGCACCTTACTCTAATGGGCTGGCTGTCGCCCTGCGTGGTTTACCGAGCCGCCGGTGTGTGAATGTGTGCATGAATGGGTGGATGTGAGGCAATAATGTAAAGCGCTTTCAGTGGCCGCTGGTTAGAAAAGCGCATTATAATTGCAGCCCATTTACCATTGGCGTCGGCACTGGCGTGTCTGAATGTGAACACATGTCGTGATGCTTAGTGCTTCAGAGACGATCCCAGCAGACAGGAAGGGTCTGGTACGCCACATTGAGCCTTGTTAAACACATCTTGTGGATCTCTACCCATCTGTCGTTAACCGAGTCCATCAGTGGCTGTGACTTCGTACCCGCTGCCTTCATCAATTATGAGGTGGCTTCGCTAAAGTGCAGATTTTAGTGTAGTCATTCCAAATTCCCTGTAAGCCACACAGATCAGTCAGATTGTTAACTCCTTGCGTCAGTTGTGTTTCCATCACCAGTCAGTCGAAAGTAAAACATTTAAATGACTAAGTGTCGGGTTTTCATTTGGCGAGGTCGACCTGCCCACTTTACAATCAGAGGTTTGCCTCACCTCATCGTCCCCATTGTCCGCCTCGTTAGTTAACAAAGTCTGTCATTGGCTGTGACTTTCTACTACCTTGATCAATTATGAGCGGCTTCACTGAAGTGCTCTCACTTACCTCCGTCAGTTACCCCTGCTTAAGCGTGTTTCTGGTGTTGATAACTGAGAACTCTTCTCCCCACACTCTTTCTCCCGCCAATGGCCCAGGCCTGACGCTGTGTGTGTGTGTGTGTGTGTGCATGTGTGTGTGTGTGTGTTTGTGCGTGCGTTCGTGCATGCGTGTGTGTGTGCGCTTTCAGAATGGGTGTGTGCATTCAGAATATGTGTTTGTGTGCTCAGAATGTGTGTGCGTGTACGACACGTGTGTGTGTGTGTATTTGATGTAGCCCCCCCAGAGAGCATTGTTAAGCAGGATCTCGCGCCCCGTGTTTACAGAGAATGTACAGGAGATATCATGTGGGTTGTCAGGTAGCTTACAACAGAGCTAATAAGTCCCAGGGCCACTCTAGTCTACTACTGCCCTAGAGCGTCTTGTCACTCTGAGGGAGAAGTTGGGGAGTTAGACGGTCGTCGCGGGGAGTGACTCCCTTTGTTGCTCTGAGTTGCATCTGGTGATGAGTCTTGCGCTATCTACACTCCCGACGCTCGACTGGCAAGTCACGGGGTAAGTGGGGGAAGTTGTCAAAGAGGACGCGTCATTCGAACAGCGTCCTTCTGTCTGAGAGTCCAGCTTCACCCCCACAGCGTCACCGGTCTTGGGCTTGGGGTCTGCAACTGCCTGCCCCGGCGTACCACAACAAACAGGAAAGCACCGGCCACCAAAGACTCAGAAAACCCCCCCAGCATTGTCCGGCAGATGTCAAAGGACCCCAGCCTCCTGAGGAAGTTGAATCGGCTCTGGCCTTTCCGTGGCCTTTCAGCTTCACTGTTCTTTATGAGTCCAAATTAATAGAAGTGAGGATATTCTCCCCTAGTGCTTGTAGTCCTCCTGCATGTCCACAATGACCCCCCCCCCCCCACCCCCAACACTGACCTACTGACCCCTGGAAGGAAACAGGGGTCACCGGTGTCTTGGCCCTCCTTCAGACCCACACCCAGCTTATTTGTCGTCGTCATGTTGAGCTGCAGACAGCTCTGCTTAACCCAAGCGACATACTTGGCCACCACAGCCCTGTAATCAGCCGTCTCGACTTTGCTGCCACTTTCGCTGACACCGTCCCCTGCTGAATAACCGTCATCATATAGAGTGTCATCGGAAGTTGACAGGACTCTGTTTGGCCCGGTTGACGTCCGTGGTCAAGCTGGTGAAGAGGATTGGGAGACATCGACCAACCCCCCCTGCTGAGTTCCCGTGCGGCTGACCCCTCTGTCCGACTTACATAGCTGCACGCCTACACATGGCGCTCCAGCTTGCCCTAGTGGACACAGACGCAGTTCAGCAGGTGGATGATGGCGTCCTCGAATCCCAGTGCAGTCAGTGGTCAGACTAAGGGTGGCCTGGCCTCCCGATCAGGTCTCTCCAAGGTGGCTTCATGCTGTGGGACTCAAATGTCTATGTCATCAGCACGCTTGGATTGTTGATTCCGTGTGTTTTTATGATCATTCAAAAAAGTCAATCAAAGGTATGAATTTGTTGGTTCTTGGGTTTTGGGTTTGTTTCCTACAGCACCAACACTGGCTTTTGTGAGTCCTTTGCGAGAGCAATTAGGCTCTTCTGTAAGATTTGAAAAAACTGTGCACCCTATTGAATGGCCCTGTGCCCCACCCTGGGTTTCACATCTCCTGAACACTGGAGAGATCGAGGCGACGTCTGCAAAGTTATTGCACGGTATCACATAGTTTCCCACACATTATCTCCCAATGTCTCTCTCCCCTCCCTCTCTCCCCACATGCAAGACACTCCAGCGGTTTGACCGTGCTTTCCCTGTTGCTGTGGTTGCCGTTATGTTGTTACGTTGTCACGACCGCCTGGGCCGTTGTGTATGTGTGTGTGTGCGCATCTCCTAGCGGCGCTGTCGGGTCAGCGCGGTCCGGCAGCGAACCCGGAGACCTTCTGAGGAGCAGGAGGCAGAGAGGGCCTTTTGTCTGCTCGTGTGTCGCTGGCGGCCGGCCCGGTTCACACAGGATGAAGGCGAGGGATCAAAAAGCGATCCGCACACATCCAAGATGCTCCAAATGTAAATAAATCAGTTGTGCCGAGGCTACTCTGAGGATAGTGTTTCCCCGGGTTAACTCCGAACGCCGCCCGGGGAATCCAGTAACACTAGACGAGTTCTCCTAGGGTCCTCGCAACAATGGGGTGATTTAGACGAATGCACAGTGTGCGTTTAAAGCACGGCCTTGTGCACACAGTTCAGAGGCAGTTGCACTAACACTCAAGGACGACAGCATGAAAGTGAAACGCATAATAACTGAGGATAGCCTGATGCTTTGCAAAGTGGGTGGCTTCAATCCAGAGATGATGTAGATAGCTATATTTTTAAGGTTATACTCCATAGCTTCTCCTTGTATTTCTCTCTGTATTGTAAGTGTGTGTGTGTGTGTGTGTGTGTGTGTGTGTGTGTGTGTGTGTGTGTGTGTGTGTGTGTGTGTGTGTGTGTGGTGTGTGTGTGTGAGTGTGACTTGTGTGTGTGTGTGTTGTGTGTGTGTGTGTGTGTGCGTGCGTACAAGTATGTACGTGGGCAGTGGACAGTCTGTCCACTCACCATTGACTTAAGGGGTTTAGGGGGCGTGTGTGTGTGTGTGTGTGTGTGTGTGTGTGTGTGTGTGTGTGTGTGTGTGTGTGTGTGTGTGTGTGTGTGTGTGTGTGTGTGTGTGTGTGTGTGTGCGTATGTGTGCGTATGTGTGTGTGTGTGTGAGGCTGCGTTTGTGTGTGCGCGTTTGTGTGCGTGCGCCCAAGTACGTACGTGGGTAGTGGACAGTCTGTCATCTCACCATTGACGTTGTGTTCAGGGGGCCGTATATGCATGTGTTTTCGCACGTGTGCACGTGCGCCTGCGCGCGTGTGTCCGCGTGTGTGTGTGTGTGTGACACACACACACACACACACACACACACACACACACACACACACACACACACACACACACACACACACACACACACACACACACACACACACACACACACACACACACACACACACACACACACACACACACACACACACACACACACACACACACACACACTGTGTGTGTGTGTGTGTGTGTGTGTGTGGCCTCATGTTTCTACCACCCAGCCGACTCACTGCCCCGGCTGTTTGCGTTTACCGCCCAGGCACAGAAGCCACGGCGGCAGCAGCCAGCCAGCTAAGCTAACAGTCTCATCCAAAACACCAGTGAGCTGCCATGATTACTGCATGGCGACCCAACTAGCGCCCGCCAAAACCGACCGGTGCGTACAATTGGAAGGGGATGCTGGAGCTGCTATTGGCCCTAATAAATGGCTCCATCCTGCAGGCATTAATACGCTTTGCGCCCAGGGAATGGGGGCTTAACAGGGGCTCTGTGTTGAGAGGAGGCCACTGGGAGCGCCGCAGACCTCTATCCCCGGTAAGCATTGTTGTGGCGCAAGATATGTTAGATATGCTAATCCCAATTAGCGGGGCGCTTTAGTAAGGCGGAAGAGAGATGTCACATGTCACATACCACAAGTCCAGATGAGTCAGGATGTTCACCGTGCATGCATCATAACCCCCCTCCCTCTCTCTCTCTCTCTCTCTCTCTCTCTCTCTCTCTCTCTCTCTCTCTCTCTCCTCTCTCTCTCTCTCTCTCTCTCTCTCTCTCTCTCTCTCTCTCTCTCTCTCTCTCTCTCTCTCTCTCTCTCTCTCTCTCTCTCTCTCTCCCTGTTGCCCCCTTTCTGTCTTTGTCCCTTCTCTCTTTCTGTCTCTCCCTCTCTCTCTCTCTCTCTCTCTCTCTCTCTCTCTCTCTCTCTCTCTCTCTCTCTCTCTCTCTCTCTCTCTCTCTCTCTCTCTCTCTCTCTCTCTCTCTCTCTCTCTCTCTCTCTCTCTCTCTCTCTCTCTCTCTCTCTCTCTCTCTCTCTCTCTCTCTCTCTCTCTCTCTCTCTCTCTCTCTCTCTCTCTCTCTCTCTCTCTCTCTCTCCCTGTCGCCCCCTTTCTGTCTTTGTCCCTTCTCTCTTTCTGTCTCTCCCTCTGTCTCTCTTTCTCTTCCCCCTGTCTCCCCACCTCCCTCCCACTCTCCCCCTCTATCTCCCTGTACCCCCCCTCTCTCTCTCTTAGAGAGAGGGATCGTCCACCATCGTCCACCATCTCTCTCTCTCTCTCTCTCTCTCTCTCTCTCTCTCTCTCTCTCTCTCTCTCTCTCTCTCTCTCTCTCTCTCTCTCTCTCTCTCTCTCTCTCTCTCTCAGAGGGAGGGAGAGAGAGAGAGGGAGAGAGATGGTGGACGACAGCAGCTTGTCTGTAGGCTGTGCTGCCAATGTATTTTCACTTAACCCAGTGTCCAAACACCCTCGCCTGCTGCACGTCATGGGAGAGAGGGAGAGAGAGAGAGAGAGAGAGAGAGAGAGAGGAGATAGAGAGAGAGAGAGAGAGAGAGAGAGAGGAGAGATGAGAGAGAGAGAGAGAGAGAGAGAAAGAATATTTGGAAAGTATTAATATAGCAGATATGTTAAACTAGTCACTCTTATGCTAGTAACTAACTTTAATTTCCGCTCGATCATCATTGTTATTATGTATGTGATAAGATGATGAGATTATGAGAGGGATATAGGAATGTTTGCGTATATGTGTGTGTGCATGCAAGCGTGTACGTATATATCTGGCCGTATCACAGATTTGACTTTGTCAGTTTTTGTTTTGCGTGCTGTTTTGCATGACATTTCCCTTCAGTCACTTCGGTCGAGCACGCTCTTTGCATCCACGCTATGTTGAGATCAGGATTCACTCAGCTCTTGGATGAAGTAGAACTCTAGAGGGGAAAACAGTGAATGAATTCCCTCTGTGAGTACAAGCTAACAGAGCCTGATAGACAATTCGCAAGATTGTTTTCTCTAGTAATCGGGTCAAATATGCTCTTAATTTGAAGCAAAAACTACAGAACAATTCAAAACATACAGCTGGGTAAATTGCAGAGATGCAAAACCTTCCAGCTGTCACAGGTGACATACCGTGGCACCAGATGTGAGCGTGATTAGCCATTACAAGCCGTTTTGAAAATCGGCCTCTTCTGACATCACAAGTGGGCGTGGCTAGCTAGAGGTATGATGGCTAGATTAGCAACATTTGCTACACTCCACTGGGCAGGCTGGTATGGACTGATATATCCAGCACATATCTAGGTGGACACACCCACTTGTGATGTCAGAAGAGGTGGATTTTTCACCTTTAATCTTGTGAGGAATTCTGGATTCCTATTTGCAGTATTACCATCCATTTTGATATTTACTCTCTACGAACCATTCCTAGTGAATAGAATCAGTGGATGACTCAACGATGCTGAAAGACTTTCTTAATTATGACTGAGTGGCTACACAGAACCAACGACGAACTGATGATTATATAGACGATTAACTACATCGCTATCTGTGAGAGACCCTTCAAACTAATGGATGAACTTCTTTCCATCAAGGTCAGGTTCTCTTAGGGAGCAGTTGTATTATGACACTGCGCTGTCTAGCCCTTCTAGACATATATTGAGAGACTCCACACTATGGAACACAACACATCTCTATATTCTATTCTGGTTGAGCTTGTTTATTGCTGATAAAAGTAGGTCAGTGTTGCCCGTTGCCTGATGAAATGAGAATACTTCAAAGCAGACCTCCGACTGTACATCGCAGAGAGAAGGAAAAATATGGAGAGGATTGCTCCTGAAATGGCTCAGTGACAAACCACACTTTCAAAATGGACTCGTCTAGAGTCAACTGAACTTCTATTAAGAACCAAGTCAAATAAGCGCGCCGTAAGCTCGCTGGCAGACTGGGGAACAAAAAGTGTGTCTATTCGAAGTATGCCACAGCTTTTTAGTGGGATATTAAATCATATTTTAAATAATGACTTTTCCATTTGGGAGAACAAGTCTGTGTGTGTCCAGCCTCCTCGCCATCCCGCTCTGGGGTGTTTGTGTGTGTGTGTGTGTGTGTGTGTGTGTGTGTGTGTGTGTGTGTGTGTGTGTGTGTGGTGTGTGTGCGTGTGCGCGTGCGTGTGTGTGTGTGTGTTGTGTGTGTGTGTGCTGCGCGTGTGTCTGGTGCGTGTGCGTGTGCGTTGTGTGTGTGTGTGTGTGTGCGTGTGTGGTCTGTGTGTGTGTGTGGTGTGTGTGTGTTGTGTGTGCATGTGTGGTGTGTGTGTGTGTGTGTGTGTGTGTGTGCCGTGTCTGTGTCAATGTGTGTGTGTGTGTGCGGGTGCATGTGCGTGTGCGTGCGTGTGTGTGTGTGTGCATGTGTGTGTGTGTGTGTGTGTGTGTGTGTGGGGCCTGGTGGGTGTGCGTGTGTGTGTCTGGGTTGGTGGGTACTTGGACGGGGGTGTTGGAAAGTGTGGCCTGTGCTAATGTGAAAAATAACGAAGACTTTTCCAAGTTGTAAAACACTCACTTATAGCAACGTGACTTTGAGGACACTCTCGTAGCATTCCTTCCTTACGTCCAATAATACATCACAATAAAACGTCCGTAAGCCACTCTACAGTCCATTGAAAACACTTTATGGCTCCTACAGCTCCTTCAAACTTTTAGTAGTTACGGCAATTTTGATTGGGTGCTTTGATATCCCCCAGCCCTTCGTGTAAGTCCGTCTGACAAAAGCGTCTGCCGGACCACCGAATGTGGATTCGTTTTGTCTGGGAAAAAAACCCCCAAACACACGGCAAAGGGCTCTCTCCAGGAAAGGTTGCAAGGGGACAACATATTGGAAATGCTAATAAACCATCTCAGCATATAAAGCGCCTCCCTTGTCCAGTGACACGACGACATACCGGAGAACATGAGAAACCGCAGGCGCACGACAGCACGATTAATTTTTCCTCCGCTCCGACACGAGTCCAGGAATTTTATGAATGGAAAACTTTTTTTGGTGGGGGGGGAAAAAGCTTTTCCATGTCATTTCGTCTCACGGGCCTACAACACATTGTCCTGGCGCGGCCCTGTTGTCTGAAGAGCGTCATAAACCGGGAAGGGACGTTTTGAGAGCATGCAGTGTTCAGCCCTGGTCACATTCTGTTCCCGTCCGCAGCACTACGCTTTATTTTTTTTTCAAGCGTGACCTGGGGAATGACTGCAAACAGAAGGGCCGATTGTCGCTGCTTTCAATTACAAAACCCCCGTCTGACCAATGGCGAGCCCCCGCACAGGAAACCCAACGCGAGTCAAACGCTGA
>OLKM01003400.1:0-37210 GCA_900291075.1 Melanogrammus aeglefinus | reverse complement strand
AAACAAAGACACAGGGAGTCTCTCTGCAGGATATCCTTCGAGGAATACCAGCACTAATTTTCTCTTCCTCCACCATTGGTAGCTATGTTCCGATACCTCATCAACGTCAGTAATATCTTACCAGAGAAGACGCCACTAGGACCCTATTGCTCTGCGTTGCTATCCATACCCAATCTACGTCCTACGCCACGCTCTCTACTTTAAGACATTGAAGTGGAAGGGTGGACTCTGGAACTTCCAATCAGAGCTAACACATACCATCATGAACTCTCCACTTCCTAGCCTTACAGAGACTAGGATCACCCCTGAGGAAACTGCACTCCAGCTGCCCCTCAACCCCAACTTTGTTTCTTACACACACAAACCCATCAGGGCGAGGGGGAGGGAATGAACCCCTAATCTTTGCCAAGGTGGTCCTCACTGTATACGCTTGACCAGCATCCTGCATTCGAACTTCACACTGTTGCAGTTACCCAGATCTATAGAGCAGAGTTATGGCAGGCTGAGAGGAATGGAAGAGATCAGAGTCTAATGTTAACTGTCTCACTACCTTCTCTCCTCTCCGAATTCACCTCTAAGTTGTCAACGGGTGAGGATGTAACGGTACCGATGTACGCGTGAATCCCGATAACAAAATGGTTTGTCGTAAACAATTTAACGTTTTCATTTCAAATAACATTTATTGAGTCGTGCCCTGCGGTGTGGAAACCGTGTGCTTAACTCCTTTCCCAGGCACTCATCGAGTCTCCTAAACAGTTGCCTGCGCAGCGCGCATCTGTGTGCCTCCGACATACATGTTTTATAAGTACTCGCCAGAAGAGCACGCTATCCTATAATCATAATAGTTCATTCCCAGTGGGTGGAGTTGTGGCGCTATCAGGAGAATTTTTTTAGCTTAGCCTAAGAGCTAGAACGGATTCCCACAATTTATTAAATCAGTAGTATATTACGAGTATTTATTGCTGCATTTAATTAATATTGTCCAAGTCCAGTAAATGGTTACATTCTAGGCGAAGTTGGATAGCTTAAATATACTAAGTCACGGGTGGTGTGCTGAACCAACGTGTCTTTGAAAACATAAAACATGATTTTGCCCTGTAAGATGATGAATTTAGCAGATCGTTTTTATTTGATTTAGCAATACAATACAACTATAGGCACAATTGTATCTATATATTGATATGGAATGGTAGCCTCAATGATAATAATAATTAATAATCAAGGACATACTTCTTTTTTTTACAGAAGAGGACAGACATTGAGCACAAATACTGCTACTGGTTCATCCGGAGTGACATAGACACTTGAGCAGGATTACAAAAAGCAGTCTGCTTTATGCGCCTGCATCCAAAAATGCTCAAAGACCTGACCTGCAGCAATCGCCTATTGCCATTGCAAAAGACATGATGTCCTTTCCAGAATGGTTGAGAGGCCTGGCTTGTCCTAAGATGATGAAGGTTGCCCGTGCCGCTTTAACAGTGCCTTTCACGCAATTAATTTTCTAAGAATGAAATACCAAAGATGTACATAAAATAAGTCAAAGCTGATGTAAGGAAAGTTGGCTCATGGGGAATTCTTTGTGCAACTACTGAGCTCTGGACGCAGTGAAGAGAGGCGGTGGTTCTACCATCAGCTTTTATAATTCAATTATCTACAACCCAGATGGGCAACTGGGAATCACACTGTTAGAAAACCCAATTTTTTCCAAGAAGTATTCAAAAAATTACAGAGGTTTTTTTTTTAAATACTGTAAGTGTGGAGAAAGTGGGAGATAAACAAGACAGATCTGGTCTCCATAACCACAGATAATGCAACAATTATGAGCAAGGCCTTTGAACAGTTTCCAAATCTGTGGCTTGGATGCTTCGATCACAATTTGAATCTGGCCACCTCAAAGGCTCTGAAAATTCTGAGAGTTGAAACAGCAGTCAGGGCCTGTCGTCACTTGGTCCAGGGCTTCTCACGGAGCTGGAAGAGAAACAGAAGACTGACAGAAAAGCAAGCTGCCCTCAACTTGCCACAGAAGTTGAGGTGCTTGAGCGTTTCCTCAGCCAGTAGGAGGCTGTGGAACACTGGCAGTCTGTGCAACACTGGCTACAGAAAGGGAGTTTGGCATCTGATGCCCAAGGATGCCTGACATAGTCTTATGGAGCAATTCTGCCAGCTCCTTGAACCCTGAGCAGATATTAACAGATGCATCTGGCTCAGAGCACAGTCACTTTATCAGCCATTCAAGCCATTTCTTGACCACATCACTGGTGATGTCCTGAGAAAAATTATGAGGATCCTGCCCAGCCCTGACCAAGCAGAATGAAGCAGGTAAGGAGAGAAGAGACTAAACAAGCGGTCTCAAGAGAAAAGCAAAGGATGTCAATGCAGAATGGCTGGTTTCATTGACCCCAGGTCAAAACTAACTTTTTAGATGACCTGTGGATGAGTGTAGTTGACAGCTGTGTCCAAATAGGCGCCTTGAAGCTGGGGGGAATACTGTTATAACGTCAGTGATAGTGTATATCATATAGATATACGTCAGCACAGTTACATCAGAAGGGGAAAGGCCTGGCTGGGTTGCTAAAAAACACATCCCCTCAACAAGGCAGCAGAGAATCTGAAGAGGCTCTCAATTCCAGACACCCCAGAAATAAAAGTGAAGGAAGGAAGACAAGTTCTACATGTTTCTTTGCCAATCCATTCTGCCATGGAATATCCACTGTGGGTGAGGGGCCAGTGCATACAGGAGATGTACTCAATCTGCCAGGGATTGCCACTAAAGTACAGACTACCTGTGTATCCAGCAACCTATATATACATCAGAGAGAACATATTCAGTGTCTCAGCGGTTCAGTTGTGTCGCTCTAGATCACAGCTTAAACCAGACAAGGTAAATATATTGACATTTTTACATTTCAATTCTCAAACGGAATAAGACAGACATCGATGCTGATCACCAGCATCTTTTTTGGTGATGGATGGAGAGAATAAGTGTTACAATCAGCTTCCGTTCCATTGTAATTGTTTACTATTGTTTTTGGTTTTTATTTAATGCCATCAATACTGAACATTGTGATTTGATTACAAATGATTGTAGTAGTTATTTTTGTATTTTTGTCTATGGTGGGCTATTTCATTTAAATGCATAATGCCCTATAGAATAAATATGCATCAGTTCCGTTCCATTTGATTTGTTTACATCTTGTTTTTGTTTTTATTTAATTATGCAATCATACTTGAACATGTTGATTTTTGATTACAAACGATTGCCGTAGTTATTTTTTGTAATTTTTTATTAATGCTCATTTTATTTAAATGCACAATGTACTATTTTTTAAACTTTACTTGTGCAGTGTGTTATGTGTACAGTTTTACATTTTAAAAGAAAATTTGTATATTAATAAGCAAAGGTGGTGTGTTCTCTTGATTTGTTTACATATTGTTCTTTATGTCTTGAATGTTTGGATTAACCAGCACTACTACAGTACATTTCTCCTGACAAATAAGCCTGTTTACATGCTTAACCCTTGTTCCTTGATGTTAAAAAGTTGCACTACTCTCATTTTCCGTAGTGTTTTTCTGAGGCATATTGAACACCATTTTTAAAAATACTGCGATAATACCGAAAACTGGGATCAGTATAACTATTTGGTCACAATAACCACTGATGTTAAATTTTCTATACGTTACACCCCCTTGTCAACAGCCAAATCTGCCTTCTACAGGACCAAAGTAAACTGCTCTGTCCTCCAAACTCAGGAAACCCGTTTTCAATGTTCTCCTGTAATGATTAAGAGTATACAATTAAATATTAGTTCAATCTCTTACCACCAACCCATATAGGGGTAGCGCCCCTTGTAAATAATTGTATTACTTACGATACAACTGATAGCTATATTGACTATATGTATCATTAGAATAAGACAATGAAAAAGCCATGCTTGAGTCAATAGCTCACGGAGTTAATTAAAATAAAGCCATCTGTTCTTAAAGTCAGTTCTTATTGAGATGAATTGATGTAAAATAACATTCTCTTCCCTCCTCCCCCTCCCCCTTCCTTACTCCCTCACAGCTGAGGAATATTGTTAGCTACTTTACCAAGAAGAGTTGAAGGACATCAGATCCTCTTTCACTCCTGCCGGCACCTCCTCCCTTTCTTCTATCCCAACGCTGTTTTTATCCACTTTACCTGCTTTCTACTCCGAAGGATGTCAACAGAAATAGTTAGTCTAACCCACTCAACCGCCTTGCCACCTCTTACTCGATTCCCTTCTACCTTATCCAGGCCGTCTCAAAGCAAACATTTTGGCCAATCTCCTCACCAATCTAATAAAACTCCTCCTCACTTCAGGCCTTTATTTCAGCATCCTTTAAGACTGCTAGAAATCAAAGCCGCTCATTAAGGAACCTACCCATGACACCACTTGACATCTGTGAATGACAACAACTTCTTCCAATCCTTTCTAAAAACACTGGCAACTTTGCCATTCTCTAACAAACTGTCCTACTTATCTCTCAAGGAAGCAATGTGCTTAACCTTATCAGTAAGGCTTCCAAGATTGCCCTTCTTCACGGTGGAGCCTCGTCCCTCTCTTTGGTTCTGGATTCTCCTCAAACCTGTCCGCAGCGTTCGAAACAGTGGAAAACCAGATTCTCCTCACCCATCCCACTGAACTCCGCCACTTTCATTACTGACACCAAGTTCACATGGAACTATTTGTTGCAGTTAATTCCTGTCCTAAATTAACCACTGTGGTGGCTGAGCTTAAAAGTCTGACTCTTATACCAGACATACTAAATCCAAAGAAATCCAGGTCCAGTGCGGTTTAAAGTTGTAAATAACAAAGACAAAATGAAAATGCAAAACTCAAAAGTTCTTGCAGGTAATTCAAAATAAGCATTGCAAATATAATCATGTCCTGCCACTAGAGGGAGATGACTCAGAGAAACACAAAATACCACATGAAAGAAAATGTTCTTCTTCATTCTGGCTCCTGCACTACTCCGTGTCAAAGCCCTGCACTTTTAACACCAGTGTCCCTCAACACTCAGTACTGGGATCCATTCTGTTCTCCCTATATACTAGATCCCTGGACTCTAATGACATCAAAATTATCATCACTTCTACACTGACGCCACTCAGATATACCTCTCTTTCTCCTCCTCTGAAAGCCCCCTCATTGCAACACGCATCTCAGAATATCTGTCTGACACCAGCACTTGGCAATCACTTGGAGATTTACTTGTGCAAAACTGAGCTACTCCTTGTGCCAGGGAAAGATTGCCCTCACATGGACGTATAGGACATCACGGTATCTCCATCACAGACTGCTGAAACCTTTCTGTGGTATTGGACAATCGTTATGCTGCAACGCAAACATCACAGCGGTGGCCTGATCCTTTAGATTTGCTCTCCACAACATCTGCAGGATCCAGACCTTCCTTATGAGAGAAACAGCTCGGCTGCGGGTCCAAGCGCTTGACATCTCCTGCCTCGACTACTGCAACTCACTCATGGCTGGACTCACTTCCTCCGCGATCAGTGCAGTTCGCCTGGTGTTCAACCTACCAAAATTCTCCAATGTAACCCCCCTTTACCATGGCCTCCACTGGCTCCCTGTAGTAGATCGCATCAGATTCAAGAAGATGGTACTGGCCTACAACTGCCGCTGCCTACATTCAAGCTTTATTTAGACCAAACACCCCAGCTCGAGCAATCCGCTCAAAAACCTCAGCTGGATGTCTGGTACGAGACACGAGCAAGCAAAGGTCGAACAACAAAACAACTTTTCTGTGTTTTGGCACCACAGTGGTGGAACTAGCGCCCTGCCAATGCCAGGACCACAGAGTCACTCAACAGCTCCTGCAGAAGACTCAAGACTCACTTGATCAGAGTTCACCTGGACTCTGCATAGCCTCCTCCCTTACTCCCCACCACCCCTGTTTACTGACTCATTTTGTTATTATGAGCAGAGGTAACTGTAACATAAAGTAATTTCATTTTTTGTGTATACGTGATGTGAAGAGATTTTCTGTAGACCTACCTGTTCGGCCATTGGTCCAAACACCCACGCTGCTCCGACCAAAAGACCTGCCATGTAGGATGGTCTGTGTTGCCTCAATTTAAAAAGGCTGTTGTTCACCACACTAGATCAAACTGGGCCCAAACAGAAGGAAACTAACTAGATATATCCTCTATTTTCTTGGTTTAGAGAAGTCCTATAGTTTTTTGATAAATAAAAACTAAAAATAATAGGCAATAATAATAACAACCTTACACCCAAGGCATATATTAGTTATTAAACACACAGAAAATAGAATTTGTCGTTTTCAGTTGCTTTGGCCTACCTCTGTTACATAACTGGAGGATCTTTCAGGTTTATCGTAAACCCATCCTTCATGGCATTTTGTGGTACTATTAATCCCGTATGCTTCAATTGTTTCCAAATCCAAGTCCACAGGTGTGAACATCATGCAGCTTTTCATACCTCCCCATCTTCTCCAGCGGGCACGGTGAGGTTGAGCTGCTTTTCAGATGTCAAGTTAGGGCCATCATGGCAATTATCCAGTCCGTGTTTGCAGTGGGTGGGGGAAGTTCATTCAGTAAAAATTGAAAGAAACACATCCAAACCAAGATTAATGTTCAAAATGAATAATGTTACAACAAGCGTTTCTGGAAGAATCCAAATCCCCAATTTTCCTCAAGGATAAGTCCAAACTCGTTCATAATGGTACCAGAATGGAGGACTGTGTTTATGAGTTAGAAGCCTATGAGCAGCCTTATAAAGAGCACTTGGAAGTGTTGTTTATCGGAGAGTCAGTGATCCACAGCTCCTCTGCCTTAGAGAGAGAGAGAGAGAGAGAGAGAGAGAGAGAGAGAGAGAGAGAGAGAGAGAGAGAGAGAGAGCAAGAGCGAGAGAGAGAGAGAGAGAGAGAGAGAGAGAGAGAGAGAGAGAGAGAGAGAGAGAGTCCAAAGTCTTTCAAGAGTTCTTATTACCCAAATTCCGACAAAATAACCTGCAAGGTTCATAAACTAACATCAACTGCAATGATAACAGAATATCATTAAGGATAAGAGAAACAACAATAAAACGACACACAATTACGGGCCACACGATTACGGGCTCTGGGAACTTTGGTATAGATTCATAATTGATTTAGAATTTTCACTTTAGGTGCGTATCAACATGCGCTACTTAAAATGGGCCTTGGTAAAGTAGTGATTTATGATGGGACAGAATGAGATATGTCTTAGCGCCGGCAATGTCATCGCACTTCCTGGCGCTGACCACAAGAACCAAGAGGTTCAATGAATTCACTTTTTACCGTGAAATTAGTCTGAGCCTTGCTGAAAACACATTGCTCCATCAGTTCTGACAATGACTGGTATATTTAAGATCAGGACAGCCGCCGCCCTCCCATTGACTTCAATAATAAATAAATATCTTTTTATAAGAAGAATATTTTAAAAAGCAAAGAATATTTAAATACTAGTGCGCGATACCAAGCTAATATGAACATTTTAAGTAGAGTAGAATGGAGTCTCTGTGAAAAATTGCGGAAGGAGTACAGTCCCAAAATTTGTAGAGAATAAGAAAGAAAGAAGAAAGCCTAAGAACAATAATAGTTGATAATAATAAGCATTATAAGCATTAAAGATGCTCGATTTTGTCTGTAGGTGCTACAGTTGTTGTATCTATCCTGAGGGAAACACCTTATTTAGAGAACTGGATCAAAAGTGAAAAGTCGCTAACTGTCTGACGAAGCGTCCCCCGGAAGGAGACGCTTTGTCCTGTAGTGTTGCGCACAACACAAGAGTGGGTAGTGCAGTGGTTTTGTGTGCTGTTGCAAGAAAGTGTAGCTTGAAGAGGTCCAGCCGTCAGCATGATGTAACTAATGAGTGATGTAACTAACAAGTGATCATAGGGAGAACGGCAAACAAGTTGCAATAAAAAAGGGTCATGGAGCAAGGTATTAGTAAAAAAATTATGGCAGGGAGCAGGGATCTAGATTCAAATACTTTGCTTTTTCATTCAGTGATAAGGCTGGCCAACAAGGCTGAAATTACATATTTTCAAAAAACGAGATACAATGCAACATGTTATTTTGACAAATTCTCAATGTAGTTATCTTATGTAATCTCTCTTGTGGAGTGTGTTTGGATGATGGCTGGTTTCAACAGCCTCCCCTGGCCCGAGTCGGACTGATTTGACTCTGGGATTGGGTGAGGCTCAGTGGTGTAGTCTACGTGATACGCAGGTATACGCCGTATACCCACTAGAAACGCACCAGGATTTGCGTATACCCACTTAGAAATGTGCACGGATACGTATCAATCGTCTTGTGATAGATCTTTCACTTCTGTGTTTATTTTTCGCAAATTCCGGTTGGGTATAACTGAAATAAAATACCGTTAGCAGGGGAAGTTATCTCCTACATTCACCATTCATAAAATTCCCCCTGCGCGGGCTCTTGCCTGTCTCTGTTACCACAGTCTGTTGTATCTATCCTGAGCGGAAACGCCTTATTTAGAGAACTGGCATCAAAAGTTGCAAAAGGTCGCTAACTCTCGTGTCAGCCTCTGCTCTTTGCATACGTTTACAATAGCATTTGCCATAACAGGACAGATATAATGCACAATCCAAAGTTAGGGGAGCAGCTGACTTAGCGAATCATGGTCATTATTAAGGTGCAGAGTAATTTCAGACTTTTACACAATTCAATTACTGTACGGTATGTTAGATAACAACAGTAAGAGCTAAAATTAGAGCAATTGAAAGAGTGAAACATTAGTCTCCTTTCATGTCCTTCTCATGCACTGGTTAGCCATGGTTGTAAACAGTTCATTAAACTATTTTGAGTAGATTTTGATCTTTTTAGCATGTGCTATTGTTACTATAGATATAAGGACAACTTGTCATGTTTGTGTTCTATTTGTTCATACTGTTATTAAAACTAATAAACCTATTCAGCTTTCCATGATTGTTGATAATCGTTATACTCTTAAATCAGCGGGTTGTAGACCCCTGCGTTGGTGAGTGTGGTGTGACACCCCATAAGCGCCACACACGTCCACGTACCGGTGGGGCGGGATTGTACGAGGCTGGGAGGGAATCATCACAGTATACCACTACAATGAAATAGACTACACCACTGGTGAGGCTGCAAACCAGTTGCACATTGATCTTCAGTGTCTAATGAGAACATGAGAACATGTGGACCAGCTCATATCATTTCAATTAACTAATATGATAAAGTTGTTTCCAACATCACCACTCTGCTTTTTTGTCTGGAGGAACCCAGAAAAAGTCACCTAGGTGGAGCGTTGCAGTAGCATGGACCTGGTCACATATAACGTTAGGTAATCGCACAGGGTGGTTAAGTTACAAAATGATGCTGTCAAAACATGTGCTCTGGGATTGAGGATTTGCTGTTCACATGACCCCAAAACACACAGATTATAATAGGCTTTATAGCATACTTGATAGTACATTTATTGTTTAGTTGGGAAAATCCTAACCCTGGCTCTAGGCGGTATAAATTGCAAAGTGGAGGGATGGAGACAGAGTCTTCAGCCCCAGCTACCCATGCAGCCAAGTGTGTGCATAATGGATACACATCAGGGCGATGAACCTGTGTGTGGGCTCGGATGATGGGGCGAATCCAAAAGTAACTTATCAGAGTTAAAAATATCATAATATCAAATGCTAAAATTGTATCAAAGCGTTGATAGTTGTGGTATTTGAAGGGTAAACCCACTACGTCTGAATCTAAATTGAGAACCTAGCATGTATATGATCCCTTCCCAGCAGATGTAGGGTTAATCCATCTGTTGTCGTTAACCAAAGAGATGTAAAAAGAAAAATCACAATATTAAAATTTGTATGTTTCAATATTACTTCTGCGTTAACCGTTTCTCATAATATCAATTCCTTTCATTATTCTACCCCGATTTGTCCTACACTAACTATTTAAATTGGATGACTTAATCTTCTTTTATTCTACCTATTGCTCGCATTTGATGTTGTCCACACTTTGATTCACTGCTATGTACCCAACACATCCCTCTGTGTTGTCTTTATTCGCTCTACCTTTTGCATACCACATCAAACGTTCATGCGAATTGTTCTAGTAAAGTAAAACCCCTAGTTTTATCGTTACGTATTCACATGTCCCCGACATGTTCATTACTATTTCAAAATCTTTTTAGCTATGCAAGTCCCTGACCTGCCTATGCCATTACATAGACAGTATTATCATATTTATCTAGTTTTTTGTTGGTCAACATCAAATCGATACATTATTTCCATTTTCCAATCATGACTGACTTGAATTCTCACCGTATGAACCCGTGATCGCCCACTCCCTCGGAGCCCCCCCATGAGCTCCACGTCACCTCTCCAGAACCCGCAGGAACGATTAGTCAGTCGACGTGTGGCCCGGAGAGCCGCAATCCTACTTCTGACACCAAGTTTGTGGGGGGATTTCTGAGCCAGGTCAATCAAAACTGTCTAAACTGGATAGAATAAAGAGTCATCCAAACTCACAACAATTATGCTCATACATCTGGGTATTAAAGGTATGGTGATATACAATAAACAAAACAAAAACTGAACCTAAAGGAAAAAATTCACAAGTTAGTCGTTGGTAGACACAAATGCTATCGTAAACAATTATAATAAAGACTATTTCTAATTAACCTTATTGTTTTATCTGAAGTACGCTTTCAATATCCCCTCGTGTATTCCCCCAAGGGGGTAACCTCCATTGTCTCAGTGGCCCTGACATACACTTGATTAGATTAGATTGGGTTGTTGAGGGCAGCTGTCTTAGTCCCAACAAACCAAAAGCCTTAGTTAACCAGATGGTAATCTATCGGTTGCAGTTCCTTAAGATGTTCAATGAAATAATAGGAGGTCCGTCAGCATGATGTAACTAATGAGTGATGTAACTAACAAGTGATCATAGGGAGAACGGCAAACAAGTTGCAATAAACAAAGGGACCAAGGAATAAACAATGGCCCAAACCAACAGAAGATAACAAAGGAACAGAGTGAGAACCGATAACTAACCTCAAATGTTCACCTTTTAAACAACCCTGCAGAATAGCAGGGTGACAAGACATTACACGGAATTATATGCTAAACCTAAATTCATAAATAAAAACGTAACATGTAGATTTTCTATCTCACTCAGGATGGATTATGGATAAACAATTTTATTGTAGCCTACTTATTTAGTGTAATTGTAAGTATTGCCGATTATTAACCCTAGATTATGTGATCACTTTTAATGAAATGTCTGTTATCATATTCTCTAAGAAAATATTTTATTTGTGTTGACATTTTGGTACTTAGACCTCGTCAGGTCTGTTGTACTGTGCATATCCACCGCGCTACCGCAGAGTCCCCTAAAGGGGGGGGGGGGGGGGTTCCTGTCCCTCCTGTGAGGCGGGATCACCCCAGAATTCTTTAATAAGAATCCCCAGCGCTGGTTACCCCTGGACTCTGTGGACGAGCGGTATGCATGCTATGGACAACTTTAAATGCTAAGTGTTCATGTTATGGAGTCTAGATAATTATTCCTAAATCCTGCGATCACCCTGTAACTCTTGATACTCCAATACAGGGATCTCCCAGGATTTATAACCCCTGGGTCAGTCCTTCTTTTGGTAGGACCTCTTCCAGTTCTGGAATCCGGCTGTTCTAATCATTGAATACAAGAACATGCATGCATATTGGTGGTACGATATTATATCTATTGCAGTCGCTCCAACGGAGGCAATAGTTGACCCGTGAACATGGCATGCAGTGTTATCCTGTGTGTTTGCACGTAGTAGCTGATTAGTGCAGAAATTTACCCATTTAGATTTAATATTTTCAAAAAATGTATTTTAATTGAATTACAGTGGTGGAGCTCCGCTAGCACCCTCCTTGTGCACTGGTGAAAACCATTCACATTATTTCTTAATTGAACTTATTATTTTAGTAGTTGATCCCTGTGTCTATTTTAACCATCCTGGTTCTCTAGTAATGTTCAAACACCAAGGGTCTAGTGCACTCCTGTCATGATGCACAAAACACACGAGAACAGACAGACGGTCCCAGCAATCTGGAAAAAATAATGTTAGGCATTCTGTACTGCTTATACTGCCACTTCCTGAAGAGAAAAGAGAATATTTAGAATAATGTACACAATTAAAATGATGAGTGTTGGGCATCCTTCACTGCTTATATGAGAAGAAGTCCAAATATGGCGGACGGGGAACTACAGCATGGGCTGGAGTGAGAGAACTCAAAAGATGGCGGGCGGGGGACAATAAAATTGTCGGGCCTGTCAGCCTAAACAAGCAAGAGTGGTGTGGGATAAGCGCGCGTGCTCCGGGGTCTGTGGGAGCAGGTGGTCTCTTCGGCCAGCAGAGGTGTGGTTATAGTGGAACTTAATCAGAAGGACTACAAAGAACTCCAAATATGGCAAACGGGGTCTACAAATCTACCGAATGGGAGAACTACGAAAGCAACTATGGCAGACAGGAACTGCAAATGTACCAAATAGGGGGACTACACATATGGAGGATAGGGACTATAAATTCTCGGGACCTGACAGCTATACGGAGTCCCCTTCCGTGGTCCTGAAGCAACCGTCAACTTTCAGAAGAACACGTCGTGGTCACTTGCTCTAATAGACTAGAGAGGGGAAAATGGTCCCTCTCGCTCGTTCTCCCACTTTTAGCTCTCCTTGTCTATCTCTCTCACCCAAACGTACGTTGACGCATGCACACGCTGACACGCACTTTCAAACTGGCGCACACACTGCTCCTCTAACTCAGCACAAAGGCACACACTAGCACACGTTGAGACATACACACTGAAACGCACGTTCACAATGACGCACACAGCTTCTCTCTTACACGCAACGATACACCAAACATTAATATGAGCAGATCATAAAGTAAGACGCCCACACTCCATTGGCCGTCAGGAGGCTTGCTCCTCTATTTGCTAAAGTGCACCTCTCACACACACACACACACACACACACACACACACACACACACACACACACACACACACACACACACACACACACACACACACACACACACACAACACACACACACACACAGCTTCTCTCCTCTCTTCTCCAAGCGCACACATGCATACACAGCCTCTCATTCACACGCACCCTGCCGCTCTGATTCTTTCTCTCTATCACTCACAGGTACACACACTGCACTGCCATTTGAATCAGGTTCAGGAATATTATGTAATTATATAGTTATATTAAACATGAGCATTTACAAAATAAATCAACAATAATACATTTCAGATGACCCACTCGCACACAGACACACACACCCACACACATACAAACACACAGACCCACACTGTCTGCTAAGAGATGTGCGGCCAGCTGCCACACCTTAATATCTAGTGGACAGTCCCGTCTGTGAAGGTGGGGGCGAGAGGTCTCTTTCTATCCCTGCCTACGTCGGTTAAATATATTTGTCCGTCAGCCGCATATAGGCCTACCATCGTCTCTTCCTGCCCATTCCACGTCGCGCGGGCGCACCTCGTTCGTGCTTTTTTATGATTATTATTTTTATTAATAAAAAAAACATAATTATTATTATTACCTTTTAGCGTTAGTGTTAATGCTAGTATTTGTTCTCCAGTTCTCCTTATATGGACCCTTCGGATCTCCTTATACGGATCTTTTAGTGTTAATGTTCTAGAAGACCTTAAGGGTCCTCTACGCTCTTTACCTGGTCAAGGGGGTTTTCCGTCTCCCAAGATGAGTCGAACTGTTACGCTTTTCTGGTAGGGTGGGGCTTTGGCAGGTTAACACTACGTTGCAGTTAGATTTGTCCCCAGTGGGATGTCCGTAGCAGACCGTTCTTAGAGTCTCACCTCCTAATGTGGTTCCTATATACAGTGAAGAAAATAAGTATTTGAACAACCTGCTATTTTGCAAGTTCTCCCACTTAGAAATCATGGAGGGGTCTGAAATTTTCATGGAAGGTGCATGTCCACTGTGTGAGAGATAATCTAAAAAGAAAAATCCAGAAATCACAATCTATGATTTTTTAACAATTTATTCGTGTGGTGATACAGCTGAAAATAAGTATTGTTGTATTTATGTATCTAAATATTGACTTGAAAACATATGTTAAACTTCAGTCTCAAATGGCTTAGAACTTGAACTGCTTTGAATGTCCGATATCAATACATAAATATAACCCCTTCTTCAATTCCCTTAATACAACGTAACCAATCAGTTTAAGATAGAACTGTATGGGAAATATCTATTTTCACATTCTGTGTCTCTGTATTTGTTGGAATTTGCCTGTTCAGTGACCACCTTCGGGGTATGTGCTTGAAAGCTGTTTTCCTGAGGTTGGACAGGCTAGGGATCCAACTGATAGGGCACGGCCCGACCCCCTTTTTATGACATCCTGAGGGGGTTCAATCGATAGATTACCATCTGGTTAACCAATACTTTTGTTTTATTGGGGGGCACAGCTGCCCTCCTATCCTGACAAATCTGTATAAGAAGTCCTTGCATTAGCCAATACATCGGAGTTGAGTGACGCAGGGGAAACTCCTGCCTTTATTAACAAAATATATGCCCATAATTGTTACAAGTTTGGATGACTCTTTATGCTACCCAGTTTAGACAGTTTGTGATTGACGTGGTTCCGGAATTCCCACCACAAAAACGATATTATGTGGATGCAATTTCCAAATCAGCCAAGAGAAATCAGCTGAGCCAGACAGAGAGATAAAAGCCAACAGATTCTCCATCTGGTCTTTTGATTCAATCTTAAACTCACATTTCAAATTAAAGGATTGATGCTTGACACAACTACATCTGCTCATAAAGAAGTTTATTGATTATATACTAAAGTAAATGGATATATGTGCTTGGCTATCACAAAATTCACATTCCCCATAATGACAAAATGTAGAACAAGCTAGCTACCACAGACACGCTATGACATTCAGAAAATTCACTACATAGGACTTCTTCGGAATCAGCAGCTATGCTCCCTATTGAGGCCAAGTTAGGTGCAGTGAACTTGATTCTCTCTTGTGGAACTATAGAAGTGTAACTTTTTCACTCCTTCTGTCAAACCTGCGGAAATAGAAATATAAGAAGGTTGATGTAAGTGGCGGAAAAAGACCAACAGCTCATTTCAATCATTCACTTCACACTCCTGGTTAAGCATAGCATTTATGAGGACCTATATTTTCCCAAAGAGAAAGCTTGATCCTCTTACTATTTCCAGCTGTTTGTAAATGATAAAAGTGGACCAAAACTCTAGATTAGAGTTTTCGCTCAACCTCTAGTTGTCATTAAACCCATAGCAATAATGTGGAAACCCCAGTCGATAATGTAACAAATTTCTGAGCGCATAATATAATAATATTTTGCCTATAATGTTATTGTGACCATTCAGCGAACATAAGGCAACATGCTGATTATCATTTAGGGGGCCACTCAATGACGTGCAGAAGCGTCATCAACACGCCCAGTAGTGGTGTGAGAAATACAGACTTTCTACTCCTCATTCACATATAAGGTACCTGTCCTAAGGAGGAAATACTACCTCAGGGGTAGAATTATTTAGGAGATTTTCAGGGTACAAATGTCAGTTATATGTTATATTTTGTTCCCAAATACGGCTAATCCGGAGAGCATCAGGACTTACACGTGTGTCTGAAAGCAGCTAGTGTGTGGCCATTTGATAACATTATAAAATTCGTCAATTTATGGTAACAGGGGTAATTGTTCAATGGAAATGATAGTATACTATGCATGCAAATCAATTATTAAATAGCTTTTACTGTTATTCAGGGCTGAAAAGTGCATTGACATTTTAAAATGCAAGGCAACTACTATTGGTTAGTTTAAAATAATAATCATCATTGAGATTAAACATCTCTTCCATTGTCCTGGCCAAGACAGGCAGCAGTAGCCTACAGTCACACATAGCATGCACACAAATCCTAAGAAAAAACAAAAGAACAAAACAGGCCGCAGGGGGGAAGGAGGATATCAATATCGCAAGACATTTTGGGAGGCTCAAGGAGAGGAGTAGTATTAAGTTTGAGCAACAAAGTGGAAGTACATTTCGGGAGGCGTTTTTTATATGACAAAATAAACAACCTGCCATTGCTTGTCGAGGTGAGAAATTGTCTCTTCCCTTCTTTTTTTTTTGCAATTTCTACAGTCTATAAACAGAACGTCTTACCTGGGAGAGTTTGTTGACGGCAGAGCCGGTAGGTGTGTGCGTGTGCTTGTGTGTGCGTGTGTGTTTGGGCGCCTGTGTGTGCGCTTCCTTGTATGTTTTGCTGCCTTTGTTTTGACGTGCGATGTGTGAGTGTGCGTGTTTATGTGTGTGCGCGTGTGTGTGCGTTTTCGTGTATGTTCGTGCGCATGTCCGTGTCTGTGAAGTGTGTCTATGCGGTGTGTATGTGCGCGCTGTGGTGTATGTATCTGTTTGCGCGTGCTGTGTGTGTTTGTTTGAGCTGCAGGGTGCTTGGCACATACGCACATGAGTTACTTTGAGTAACTGGTGCGACAGGCTTGTTATTATAGTAGTAAAATATTATCTGAGACTCCCTTGTGCAGGTAGGACATGTAATCTGGTGCATGCCTTTGCAGAATATTAAGCATATTTGGCTTGATAAGGAGCTGGTGTGCTCTAAAGGCTTGACACCAACCCGTAAAACAGATGAAGTTAAGATGTTGTTCACAAGAGCGTGGCCTCCATGTGGAAGGTTTCCTACTGGACGTGCTCCCACAGAGGCTGGAGTGGTGTGAGCCTCCGTCCCATCGGGTGAAGTCCATTGGGTCACCGGACATCCAAAACCAGGAGCTTCCTGATGGAGACCTACCAACATTGAAAGAGATTAAAGAGTTACCTGGGTGGAAGGAATAATAATGTGGCCAAATATTTAGCTTTTGTTATTTTCATGGTATTTCATAAGACAAAATAAAGGACAACCAGATGATTGCCTGATAGACGCTAAGGCCTGGCCAGTACCTCCGCAGGCCCACCCAGAGTTGACTGGTTAGTGGAAAGGGTGCGCGAGCCACCAGCTCATCAATCATCTCCTGGTCTTCTGGGCCTATGAGGCTCAGCAGGTCCCAGTGAGAGTCTCTGCAGTAGAGCAGGGCATCTGACCAGCACAGCCGCGTCCCCACTAGTGTAATGTTCCTCCCCATCTTCTGAATGCTCATGGAGGGGGAAGCAGGCTCTGGGGAAACAATTGACACTGTGGTGTTGAGGGATTTCTACTCTCAGCACTGTATGTCTTCCTCTAAGTATCTGAGCAACACACCTAATCCCTACCCACAATTGACTATTTACACACGTATCCCTGATTACAAAAACAAACTCCAAACCCTGGCAGTGTAAATGCCATGCTCTACCAATTGAGCTATAAGGACCAGCAACATTTGACCATTGACCAATGATGGCTGACCAACAGGGGTACTAGTACACCAATCCCCCCTTTGATGATTAAGTAATGATGGACTGAGTTCCTACCTCCATACACTTTGACCTCACAAAACGTCAAAGCGTTTGCTACATCAAAGAACCGGTGTAAGTTGATGAACCTTCCTTCCATGCCCCAACACTTGACAGTCTGAGTCAAGCAGCCTGGGTCATCGTTGATGATGGCACACCTGAGTGAAAGAGAGAGAGAAGATACAGCATCCTTATTGTCTGGGACCAAGGATGACTGGCCGGGAGTCTAACAGTATTGAGTGATTTTAGGGTAGACCCCAGTGATTCACCTTGGATTGTCATTGCCGTTGTTCACCAGTGAATTCCCTATGAATATTTCAACGTTGTTGAGCCTATCCCTATTGGTATTCCTATTAGTGACCTGGATCTCTGACACCCGGTACACACCAGGCAGCTCTAGCCTCCACCATGGTTTAGCCTCATAGGCGGTAGAGCTGCAGCTGGAGTGGTCCCACTCAGTGTCGCTGTTCCCATCGATGGCGTGTTCAGCCTTCCCCAGGTTCGAGTAGGTTGAAGACTGAATAGCCGTGCCGCTCAACACAACGTTTATGCGGGATGCAGCTTAATGGAGAAAGAAACCAAGTTTTATTCTATTGTTCAAAACACATTGAAATACTTGCCTGTTGGGTTAACTTGTCATCTGCCCCTAAATGGGGCAAATGGAAATACCTGAAAATCCAGGTGACTTCCACAGGAGGATCACAACACCTGGTGAGGACAAAATACTTTTAACTTAAAATTATATTTCAGCTATTAGAGCTTATATCTACAAGCATATTTCCTGCAGATGTATTAACATGTATTAACGACATATTCAAACTATTCTTGGTCGGAATCTTACACATTCCCAAACGTAGGAGGAGGTCAAATGTAAAATGGCAGGTACATTTTTATTAAGTTAACACAATGAACTGGTGCTGTTTGGAATACCTACCGATTAAACAGAAGATGAGACTACTGGACGCCATGGTTTCTGGAGAAACAACATGCTCAGACAATACTACATTCTAATAGAATAACATTCTATTACAATTGCAAAGGGATATATGTTTTTTAGATGGAGTGATAAGTGATTCAAACATCACATTAATCTTAGGAGTTCAAAAATGAGGAGTCTACCATTATAGAGCTAAACAATACAATGCTAAAATAGTTTTGTCTCTCTGCCTTGAAGATGGTACTCACTGGTCGAGTCGGTAGGTCCCTCTGCTTGGATTGAAGTGTTTGCATCTAGGACCAGCACCTTAAGAACTTGGATTTGCATTGTAAAATGCAAAGGCTCTTGGGTGCAACTGTTCAGCCAATAAAGACTGTGAGCACTTACCGTGAGAGTGAGTATAAGGTTCTCTGCAGGAAAGGAAAGTTAAGGTCACTTTGATGGTCTTTAAGACAAAAACACAAAAAACCTTTGGTCCTAGAAATGCTGGAACTTATACAAAACATATCGTCAGGACATATCTTACTTCTTACAACTATATAATAGCAGGCCTGTCGGACCAGTGACTGCACACTTGGTCAAGTGCGAATGTGCCAAGCACCCCGCAGCTCACACACACACACACACACACACACACACACACACACACACACACACACACACACACACACACACACACACACACACACACACACACACACACACACACACACACACACACACACACGCACACATGTCCCAGCTGAGACGTTACGTCTATTCACCATATTTTCGAAAGCGTCACGGAGGACGCCATTATTGTTAACTTTGTGTTGGAACATCCAGTTCGTATTATTTTGGAACTTCCACTGTAATGATAATGTAGTCGCTTACTGTTACTTGTAGCCGCTTATGCCGTTTGATACTTAAAAAAATAAAACATGTCTAGTTTAATATATTCAGTCCGTGGATGCCACAATAACTGGGGAAAGAGGCGTCTTTTTCTGGAATCAGAGTGCTTTTAACATAAGAAAAGGAGATCGGAGTGTTGTGGGGCACAGTTTAATTTATTTCCACCATCATCCACTGAGGAGGACCTGCGCTCCTGGCTAGAAGCCCTAATTTTAGAACAGCCCCCTAAAAGACCCTACGTCTGCCACTTTGTGGATGGGAAGCCATTTCTCTATACTGTCTGCCAGGGCTGCTTATTGAACTTATTCAACTGATGGTCTACTCTAACCTTGCGGTTACATTTTGTATTTAATTTTATACTAGGCCTACTGTATATTTTCTTTTTGAGCACATACGGGGTCTGCCTCACCAACATTAGGTAGCCCAACTATTATTTGCAAATGTGAAAATCGTGAAACTCACTATTCTTTTTTTCTTCACAGGACCATCAACCAGCGATGCAATAGAAGACATATGTTTCAATTATCTGACCTTTTGGTACCTTGGATGCATCAGTGGGGTGATCCCAGTCTGTCAGACCACAATGCAGGCCCTCTAGCATTTCACCTACCCCTTCAAAGTGATCAGGCAACACAGTGTGCTCCATCTGAGGTGAATCTCCAGTTGCTCAGAAATGACCACCTCTGCCTGCTGTATACAGGATTGAACATAGAAGCTTTTAATGCATTAGCTGAAAACCTGACAAAGGAATATGTTGACTACTCACAGCTATCCCCAAAGACCAGCTCTTCATGACTCTGATGAAGCTCCGGCTTAATTTACTCCAGGGTGACCAAGTGGAAAGGTTTGGCACATCCCAGTCTATAGTCAGTAAAGTCCTGTTGGTTGAACTTCATGGAAGAAAACACGAGATGTTATGTACCGTGGCTACCCAGGGAGACAATTCAGGCAACGATGCCCCATTCCTTTCAGGAAAATTACCCCAAAGTGATCATTGACTTGAATCAAGACCCCCGTTCAGAAGGCACATAATATGGGCTCAAGGGCTGAGTCATACAGTCACTGTTACAGCGAGAACACCATCAAATACTTGATGGTAATTGCACCATGTGGGCTCAACATGTTCTTTTCGCCCGAACACGGAGGAAGATGCAGTGATCAATTCATTACACCAGATTCACATTTTCTGGATTGCCTACGCGCAGGTGATGAATTTATAGCAGACAGGGGGTTTGTCATCCAAGACCTCCTGTATGAAAGTAAAGTGAAGCTCACTCTGCCAGCGTTCACCAGGAAAGGCAACCAACTGTCAGAAGAGGACACCACCACCACCACAAGACCCATCCCAAAGGTCCACATTGAACGTGTGATATGTAGACTGAAGACTGAAAAACTAGAGAATAACAGTCCTGATTAATCTGGCCCCTAAATTTGATAAGATCCTGAGAGTTTGTGCAGCCCTATGTAACCTACGTGGTGACGTAATTAATGACCCAGAAGGTCGTTAAGCCTTCAATGCAGTGGTCTCTTCAGTGCTCAGCTGTTTAAAAGCTGTTTTTTTGGTATATACATGGATTGCCATGTCACCACATGGTCACCACATGTCACCACAGTCACCACAGGGCAATCAGTCACCACAGGGTATGTTATATTATATTTGTTTATTTTGTTTTATAGTTTTCACATATGTAATTGTATTCTTGCTTTTTTGCTCACAATGAAAATAACTTGTGATTAACATAAATAAAACAAATAATACAATTATTTTCATCAGTTTTGTTCAGGTTTGTTTTTTAAAAACACACTAGAAATAATAGTTGGAATATAAATGAACACACGTGGATCAATTGTGTGATTTCTGTTTAATTACAAGGTTGATAACTTGTAATCAAACAGAATACACATGTATGATACGTTTAAATTATTCAGTATGTTTTATAAATACCAATGCATGTTTTAAACAATAACAACAATTATAACATAACTCTTAAGATAATCATATCTCTAATGAACTCACACTTCCTTCCCAAGCACTTGACTTAACATAGCTCAATGTAGCGCTTGGAAAGAGCAAGGCGACCCCCATCAAACTCTTCACACAAATGAGGTAGCATGAACTTAAAATAAAACATCTTCAGTCTGGCCACTGTCCTGGCACAGAACTCCTCGTCGAACAGCACAACCAACATCACCTGCTGTGATGACGACCAGAGAAGCAGCTTGCATGCCCTCAGCCCTGCACACAGGTGCACCTGTGTGTAGTAGCCACGTGGCCCATTTTGCTGTAGCTGTGGCTTCCCTTCCACCATTTTAACAACAAACCTTCCCATCAGGTCCTCCATAGAGCTGTTTCCCAGCAAAGGGCACTTTATTTCAAGGAGCTCACCTGTGCTCAAAACCCCATCAGGGCTCACTGAGAGCTAGGGCTCAGCCACACACAGAACCGTGCCTCTGCGGGTGACTGGATTCCCACAGCCCTCTAGCCACTGCACAGCCAAAGCCTCACCATGCTTTGTTGCTGTATTCCGATGGAAATGGGGTGCTTCTTCAAAAAATGTTCAGGGTTGAGTCTGATTGGGATCTTCTTTGCAGAGCTGGCTGTAATTCTTATTTTCCGCATTTTAGGCAAATGTTGGTGCTGTCATGGTTGACATGGGCAGCACACTGCTGTGACTGCGATGCTATACCACTATGGTGCTGTGGGGTAGCATTTAAGCACTTATGGAGGAGGCTTGACACAGGCAGATTTAAGTGATGTAGGCCTTTTCTCATGTCATCCTGGGTCTGAAAAATAGGGATGGGAGGTAAAGGTAGATGGCTCGCCCTCACACCGGGTGTCTGGAAAGCATCCATAGGTTTGTGATGGGCAAAACTGATGTCAGCCAGCAGCTTTGGAGCGAGGTTCCTCTGGGTCCCGATGGTCCAAAGGCGCTGTTCATCAGTGCAGGCAGTTCCTGTGAGGCCACTGGACACAGCATTTTCAACCTGATACAAAACACAGACTTAAGACTTTAAGCACAAGAAATTGCTTAACAATCATTTAACAAATTCATAACAACAAATAATATTGACCTCAGCACGGCTTAAAGTGTCTTTAAAAGCCATCATAATCATTACCTTACCTTTGTTTCAAGAAAGCAACCTGATTACACATTGGTTACACTTATTGAAAAAATGTACATGCTCAATTCATGTAATGCAATGTATCAATTACATTACACACTGTATACCCTGAATATTGACATCCCATGCTGTTCCCTCCATTGGGAAAGAATCAAGTGAACTCACCTTCTATATATTCTCCAAGGTGTACATCAACAGAAGCAGTTGTTTTTCAATTTTGCAAGGCATAAATAAATCTTTTCCATACATTATACAGAATAACGTGTACTTACCTAGATTGCAGATGATTTACATTGTTAAAATGTAGACATACCTCGACTGGATTCACTGACTTTGCTCCATCGAACCATAAATAGATTTCACAACATTGACTTACAAGTAGTCATCAGAAGCTGTGTTTGTCCGAAAGAAACAGTTACTATTCACAGCTAAACAAAATACGGCCTAATCATGATATGCTAAATGCATATCATGTAAATGCACACACATGCCTTTTATCTATTTACTCATAAAGTTCCTCTGAATGTATTCTGTCTGTCAGAACAGCGTTCCCCAACCACCGGGCCGTGGCCGGGACCGGGCCGCGGGACATTCCTAACCGGGCCGTAGGTTAGTAAGCTATGACATCAGTAATAAAAAAAAATAATAAAAAGAAATCATGCAAAATGCATGAACACTTAATAAACTCAATTTACTTCGCAATACCGTCTCTTTTACATGCCATACGTCTATGCAGTTGTTAGATATAACATGTGTGCATTTTTGGCAAGGTCTTAACTTCTTTTCTTAGGCATAACTGTCTGTCCCGTCCTCAACAGGTATTGGCTCCAGCGGCTGCGCGCGCAGCCTAAGCTCACTTCAGTTGTTCAGTTCAACAGGAGTGTCACACTATGAGCTCAGCTCAACCTGACCCTCTAGGGGAGAATGACGACTGTCTTTAAACTGGCAGATAAAGTTGCTGCATTTAAAGCCAAGCTTGATTTGTGGGGATGACGAGTGGACAGGGGAGTATTCGATATGTGACTGAGGCAGGGCCCATTCTCTCACAGCTGGTGCGCGATCACCTTGTTGCGCTTTCAAATGAATTCGAACGTTACTTCCCATCCTCTAAAGATCCACAGCAAAAGAAAGAGTGGATCCGCAACCCATTTGTCAATGTCCCGAATCCTTGTCAGTGCAGGAGGAAGATCAATTGAATCCGTTCTTCGGCAACCAGAGTCAGGAACGTCTGGACCTCCTCCACCGACCAAGGAGTGGATTTTTTCTGAGAAGCCATCTCGTTCCAAGTCAAACAGCAGTAAAAAGTGGTGTCTTGTCTCGCGTCTTGTTTTTATTTACATTCTAGGCGGTCGTCGCGCGGTTATGACGCTTCCAGTGACGACACTCATCGGCCAATCAGTGGAAGGCAGTCGGCTGAAGTCACGTTTTAGTAACGCTTCGGCTCGCTTGGAACCAGGGCTGAGGTGATACCAAAAATGTACCCGGTTGCAGGTACTGCGTGCTAGTGGAAACACGCAAAAAGCGCGCCGAGCCGAGCCGTGCTAGTGGAAATGCGCCATAAAACAAAACTGCGCAATCGATTGGACATACCAAACACGCGTGTCACTGTCTTCCATCACCCCCAGATGGAACCTTTTTGTTGCAGGGAAACAAGCATAGGGCTCCCACTGATTAATATGAATTGTAGCCACCCCCTCCCCCCCTGGCCCCGCTCCACCCTGTCGGTCCGTGAATTTTTTTTCAGAATCAGAGAATCAAACCGGCCCTTGGTGCTGAAAAGGTTGGGGACCCCTGTGTCAGAAGCAATGATTATGGCTTATTCAGATTAAGTTGAGCAGAAACTGTTGTTCACATGGGAATGTCATCAGAATATTTCTATGCATGTACCCAATTCAACCTTACCCTGCACCCTTTATCCTACAATAAACACGCGTCTTCTGCATAGCATTGCATGCTAGCTAATGTAATATTAAGTTTAAAAACAACTTTGAAGAACAGGTAAACTCAAAGGATTACATAAGGATATTGCAATCTAGCCGTCACTGAATTGTGCACATCAACATAGCGAGCAGTTGTCATGCTTACCTTCCACGATATTGCTGCGGCATGGCTACAGGACCGTCCTAATCCTGCTATACAGGAACAGCCTGTCGTCTCCACTGCTCCCTGGGTAGTGACCAAGACCCATGCAGAGAGCCCGGACAGCCTTGACTCGGGTTAACTATGGCTTTAAAAAAACAAAAATCGCCCTCTTTGTGAATGAAGTAAATGGCCGACCTTACCACTGTGGAGGTACTGGTATGCCTCCGTGATCTTATAACTTTACATGGCCGAGCAAGGGCACGAAGTGGCTATCATCCGTTTTTTGATGAATGTAGGATGTGGCAATGTAGCTCCATTGGGATGGTGTAGCTCATCTCGCATCTCCTCCCGTTTAATTTGGTTAATTTTTTAAGTTAAGTCGCTGTCAACAGTTGTTGGTCGGCTGAAAATATCTAACTGGAAGTAACTGACCGGAATTTCAAACACAAATGCGGAAGTTTTTTTTTATTAAAAGTGGGCGGGCCAAATAAGGTGAATAGACTTGACTTTATTTATTTTCAAATATTTCCCACCTTCTTGAGCATCCCACAATGTCCTGCGATATTAATATTCCCCTCGCCCCTTCAGATTTTTTTAACGGACCCGCTGTCGATAAACTCTCCCAGGTAAGATGTATTGTCTATAGACTGTAGAAAGTGTGGTAAAAGATGGGAAGAGACAAATTCTCACGTCAACCACGCAACGGATGTAATTTATTTTATCATATAAAAAACTTTAAATTCAAACATTGCGCCAACCGGCCTATCAACACACAAGTCGCACAATCTTAATGAGACAGCATCCCTATAACGCAGAAAGAAAACTTGTCAATAACGCAGTATGGTTATTCGGTTTTTTCAGTGGACGCCCGAACCGGATGCAGCTGCCACCCAGTGAGAAGAAACTGAACTCCTCCTCCGAGAGGTGGTCCAATGACTCAAGCAGGGGGCCACACTCAACAAGAAAACCAAGCAGATCCAGGAACGGTCAGAGGAGAAGGGCCCCCTGAACGGGGAGATCCAGGACCTTGAGTACATGCTGGAGGTTAAGGAGGGGAAGGTCAATGACCTACAGAACAGGATGGAGAAACCTGCAGGAACAGCTTCGGGACAAGGAGAAGCAGATGGGCAGCCTGAAAAGGAGGATCAAGTCGCTGCAGGACACCTCCAACAAAGACACCGCCCTCACACGTTGGTGAAATCCCTCGCTGTGAAGGAGCATATCATCCAGTGGCTGAAGGATCAAAGGTTCCAGGAGAAAGGTGATGAGCTGGTGGCCACCAGGACTACGCTGGAGAGGATGAAGCTGGACTCGGCTGGTGGAGGATGGAAGACACAAGCCCACAGATGGCCCTGGTGGGTTGGATGCTGTTGGGTTGGATGAAGGAGCCGGAAGAGAACTGGCAGGTCGCCCAACAGCTGAGCTTCAACATCAGTCCCCAGCCCCAGCCAATTCAGACTCTTCAAGACAGATGGGGAACAGCGCCAAAGCTGGGTTTTTTTTGGTTTGATATTAATATAATTTATGTTTTTTTTTCCATTAACGATTTTTATTGAATTTTCTGTTTTATGCAAACATACAAACATTTACAACGCCCATCCACCCCCCATACCAAAAAAATTCTTGGGCAGATGGAAATTAAATAAAAAAATATAAATGAACATTGTAAAAAAGAATATAAAAATTACATGAGTATTTCACCTTAATATAGACAATGCCAATCAAATACTGTACATCACATATACACACATTCATACAAATCTTAAAAGGACTACCCTGTTTAGCTTGGTTACCAAACGGAAAGGGTTATTACTTAGCCATCAGGAAGCGACTTGAGCTTATTGAAGTGAGAGATGATGGGGCGCCACCTACAGTCAAATTTATTCAAAGAACCTCTCCGAGAATATTTAATCTTTTCCAGTTTGATAAAGAACATAACATCACTCATCACACCAGGAAGATGACAGGGGAGGCTTGGGAGACTTCCGCTCAAAAAGTATTCTTTTCCGAGCTAAGAGAGAAGAGAATGCGATAACATCTGCTTGAGGTCTACAGTAGGCAGAAGGCACAAACAGAACCCCAAAAATGTCTGTCAAAGGACATGGCTAAAGATTAAGCTGCAGGACGTCAGACCGTGTTTTGAAGACAGAACACCAAAAATTGTTCAGTCTTGGCCAAAGAAAAAACATATGACTGTGGTCAGCCGGGGCAAGCCACACCGGTTGCAGCTTTCGTCTATTTCAGGGTATATCTCTGCTAATTCGGCTTTAGAAAAGTGGGTTCTATGGAATACCTTAAACTGTATGAGCCCAAGGCGAGCACAGGATGATGTTGAGCTCATTCTATCGATTGCCTTAGCCCACCAGTCATGTGAAAACCACATTTAATTCTTTCCCCCATGCAACCTTAGCTTTGAGCACAGGTTTGTCATTGAGCGACATAAGACTATATACCCGGGATATAAGAGCTTTCTGATTGGGACTTAATTTAAATAATTCCTCCCAGGGCAAAGGGGTGGGGGGGGGAGTGGTGAGGGAAACGAAGCATATGCGTGCAAATGGAGTGCCTTATTTGTAAGTAACGAAAGAAATGTGAACATGGCAAACCAAATTTCTTAATTAGATCTGTAAAACTGGGAAAAAACTTTTTTTTCATATAAATCCAAGAAGCAATTAATGCCTTTTGCTTTCCAGAGAGAAAATGAGGCATCTAAAGCAGGGGGAAATAGGTGCTTACCAACTATGGGAGCAAGTATAGGCGAGGATAAGAATTGAAATGATGCCGGAACTGATACCAGATCTTAAGGGAAGCCAACACAATTGGGTTTTTGGTGTGCTTAGACACGGCAGTTGGAAGAGGGGAACACAACAACGCCGAAAGAGATGTACTCAGACAAGACTTCGATTCAATGGACCCCCAAGAGGTGTTTACTGTATGTAACCAAAACAAACGTTTTTGAATATTAGCTGACCAGTAGTAGTACATAAGTACAGAGTTAATTCTGCCTGTCAGCGTCAGAGGGCGGTTACCCCATCTCTGAAAGTCAGATTTAGTCTGGTTAAGTAGGGGAGATAAATTTGCAGCCATAAGAGCTGAAATGGACAGAGTGATATTGACCCCTAAATATTTAAACCCTGAGCAGCAATATTAAATGGCAAATTCAACTGCCGGAGGTCTGAGGGGGGGAGGTTAAGACGGAAACACTCACTTTTCTGCAGATTAAGCTTGTACCCATTACCTGGAAAAGGAGCCAAATTCATTAAGAATAGAGATCACAAACGGAATAGCTGTAGCAGGATTCGAGACATAAAGCAAGAGGTCATCCGCATATAATGACACACAATGTTCGATTCCCTCATGATAGATTCCCTGAAGAAGGGTTAAGAGCACAGGGCTATGGATAGGGGCTTGATAGCTAGTGCAAATAAAAGCAGACTTAAGGGGCAGCCCTGTCGGGTCCCGCGTGACGGTTGGAAATAAATAATAATCAGACTGAGTTTCCCCAGTGCAAACACTCGCCTGGGAATCTGTATATAAAAGACGAATCCACGAGCTAAAGCGGTCACCAAAACCAATTTTTTTAAGAGCAGTAAATAAATACAGCTATACTACTCGATCAAATGCCTTTTCGGCATCCAGTGATATTACAACTTCAGGACGTTTAGAGGTAGGGGTCGAATAAATTATGTTCATTAATGTTCGGATATTGAAGAAAGAATGACGCCCTTTAATGAATCCTGTCTGCTCCTTCGAGACGATATCCGGCAAAACTGCCTTGAGACGAGTTGCTAGCACCTTCGCTAAGACCTGGACATCAACATTGAGGAGCGATAAAAGCCTGTAGGACCCGCAACAAGTAGGGTATTTATCCTTCTTAAGTAGGAGAGAGTTTGATGCCTGGGTCAGGGTAGGTGGTAGTGTCCCCCATTCGATTGAATCACTATATACAGCCAGAAGAAGTGGGGCTAGTTTGCTACTAAATTTCTTAAAGAACTCGATGGGATAGCTATCAGGGCCAGGGGCTTTGTTACTTTGCATAGAATTTATTGCACCAACTATTTCCTTTAGCACCAATGGCAAATCTAGGTTGTGTCCAATTGCAGGATCAATAGTGGGCACACTAAGATTATTAAAAAATCGGTCCATGGTGGTGTTGTCGGTTTGGGTGTCGGATTGCTAAAGAGCCGAATAAAACATTTTGAATGTTGCATTAATATTGGAAGGGGCAGACAGGAGAGCACAGAGGGGGTCCTTAATTTGAGAAATGAGACGTGAGGAAGCTTGGCGCTTTAGCTGATGGGCGAGCAACCGACCACGCTTATCGCCATGTTCATAGTAATTACTGCGAGATTGCAAAAGCATGCGTTCTGCCTGCCTAGTGGTGAGCAAATCGAACTCAGCCTGCAGACTGAAGCGCACCTTATACAGTTCGGGACTAGGGTTACTGGCATATTGCTGATCTAAATTGAGGATTATGTCCGTGAGTTGAGTCTGATCAGCTTTATACAGTTTAGTTAAATTGGCAGAGTAAGCTATAATTTGGCCTCTAAAGTATGCCTTAAGTGATTCCCATAGTAGAGAATAAGAGGTAGAATCATTTTTGTTAATAGAAAACAAACTCGTCAATAGAGGAGGAAATATAATCCCAGAAACCCTGGTTAGAGAGAAGCAGAGAGTCCAGGCTCCACAAAGGATGGGGTCTTGTATTGGATGTCAATAGCATGTCAAGAACCAAAGGGGAGTGGTCGCTTATAAAGTATCGCCAAATATTTAGTAGAAACCACATTAGGAAGGTGTAACGGTTCCCTGTATATTGTGCATTCTAGTAGTTGGTTATTGCACTCTTAGGTTCTATGGTTATTGGTTATGGTTTGCTGTGGTTTGCTTTGTCCCTATTCATTCTGTTTGTTTCTAGGACTGGGGAGCAGTGACATAATTGATTGGCCAACAAGAGCAATTAGCGTGCACCTGGGCCCGGGTGCCAACGCCCTATAAAAGCCTCCTTTCCAAGTCCTTCTGGCGCTGTTCTTTTCATTCCCTATTCAGCTCCTGACACCAAACAACACACACACACACACACACACACACACACACACACACACACACACACACACCACACACACACACACACACACACACACACACACACACACACACACACATATAATCCATTCATGCATACACACTCCACACTACTGATTTACTGACTTCCCCATCCCATATTTTGAATCAGGATTTGAACACTTAAGTTGGTTAATTAGTTAATAAATACTTAATTTGTTTGGAAAACTGTTGTCTCCCATCTTTTTTGTTGTACACAACACCTGGCCTGGTGCATAACAAAATGGGGGCTTTGTCCGTTAGTAATTTGTATGTTTGTGCAGTGAGTTTGGAGCGTCAATTTAGTCTCCCTCCTGTATTGGTTTGTGCCACACTGTGGTTTTGTGAAGGAAGTGACGTCGTTTGGAATCTTTCTGGGGGGGTTCCTTCGTTCCATTGTTTGGTCAACAGTCCGGTGAGTAGACAAAGCAATGTTACATGTTTGTTATTCAGACTTTGGGGAGATGCAGTTAATTGCTATGAGTTGAATTAATCTGTTTAGATTTGAGTTAATTGATTAGGCCAGTTACTGGTTGCCCTTCCTCCCCTTTGGTATGAGCTAGGTCTTTGCGGTGGCCTTCAGTGTGTAGGAATCCTCCGCAACCGGCACACGAAGAGGGTAGAGTTAGCTGGGGTTTATATAGGCTAGAGGGGCACTTGTGTTGTAGGTTTTTTTTTTGTTTTGTTTTTTGTTTGGTTTGCCAGCTAGGAGGCTCTTAAAGTGCACAATACCCAGGATGGTGACAGAAGAGGTTGTTCAGTCTCCCTCTGTGGAGCTCTTAAATCAATGCACCAAAGACCAATTGCTTAACATTGCAGATCGATTTGGATTGAAAATTGAAGCTAGTGATAAAAGGTTAAAGGAGACATTGTAGGAAGTCTTGAAAATAGAGCTATTTGGTACAGGGGTTTCAACTGAGGAACAGGATAAGAAAGAGGAGGCATCTCTTGCTCCCACAGTAAGTGCCGCAAACGGCGGTGCCTTCACCAGCAGCTATGTCAGGGTTGACGTTTGACCAACAGAAAGAATTAATCATTTTGCAAGCTAAATTACAAACTGATCAGGAAAAAAATAGGCTAGATATTGAGTATGCTATTGGAAAAATGAAACGGCAGACAGAACAGGCTAAGTAGACAGAACAGTTTGACATTAATGGCAATCTACGTCTGGTACCCAAGTTTTCCGAAGGTGATACTGAGGCATTCTTTTCCATGTTTGAGAGGGTGGCGGATGTACGGAAATGGCCTGACTCGGCGCACACATTGGTATTGATCAAAAGTATGCCCGTGTTAAGGCGGCGGGGCTGAAGTCATACGAGCTCGTTCCTGAGGCGTATAGGCAGCGGTTTCGATTTTGGAAGAAACATGACAAACATAGTAATTTGGAATTTGCACATGATTTGACTACGAACTTTAACCGCTGGTGTAGCGCCCCGGAGGTGGAAGATTTCGAAGGCTTACATGATTTGATCATTTTGGAGAAGTTCAAAAATTCTGTTCCTGCTCGTGTGGCAACTTGTATCCGTGAGCAGAAAGCACACAACGTAGCAGATGCGGCGGCGCTCGCTGTTGACTTCGTCTTAACGCACCGTGGAGAGTTTAAAGTGGACGGTGGCAATTATTTTTCTGCCAGTGGGTCGCATGGCTGATTTAACAAACCTCTTCATGTCGATTCCAGAGCTAACACCAACAGCAGTAGGGATGGGCGTGTCCCGGAGAAGGTTTGCAATTACTGTCACAAACCGGGGCACTGGAAAAAAGATTGCTTCATGTTAAATTCCCCTGGGGCTAAAAATTTTAAGGCAGGTCATTGGCAACCAAAAGGGGCTGCTACGGCCGCTCCAGTTCGTCCGGTGTCCACTTGTGTTACACCTACTTTCGGTCCAAATAAGGATACGTCGGTTGTAGCTCTGAATTCTTACTGTCCATTTATCATGCAGGGGTCTGTGTCGTTGGTGCAGGGTGGGGAAGAAGTACCAGTAACTATTTGGAGGGACACTGGGGCTTTTGATTCATTCATTCAAGCTGGTCTTCTCCCTTTGACTAATGCTTCTGACACTGGTGACAAGGTTCCTATCCGGGGCATGGACATGAATATTTTGTTGGTTCCCTTGCATAATGTTGTCCTAAAATGTGAACTGTTCCAGGGAGAAGCAAAGCTCGCTGTGCGCCCAGCACTGCCTATTCCAGGTGTGACGCTGATCCTGGGCAACGATCTGGTGGGTGCCAAGGTCTGGGCTGGGGTCCCGCCGCCGCCGGCAGTGGTGACCTCTGTTCTCGCGCATAATGAATAATGAATCTGGACATGCTGGTGTAAGAAAAACTTACGATAGGCTACTTAGGTATTTTTTTGGCCTTGTATGAAGAGAGATGTTTCAGCATTCATCAAAACTTGTCATACATGCCAGTTAACTGACAAGCCTAATCAGAAGTTGAAACCAGCACCATTGTATCCCATTCCAGCCATTAGCCAGCCATTTGAACATCTGATAATAGACTGTGTAGGTCCTCTACCACGCTCAAAATCTGGAGTAGTGTATTTGTTCACGGTAATGTGCCAGGCAACTCGCTATCCTGCTGCGTATCCTCTGCGTACTATTACCGCTAGGTCAGTTGTGTTTGCCCTTTCTCAATTTATTTCTATTTTTGGGATTCCTAAGGTCATTCAATCTGATAAGGGATCCAATTTCTGTTCTCATAGGTTTTCCCAGGTTCTGAAGCAGTTGCGTGTGCGCCACAATCAAAGCTCTGCCTACCATGCACAGAGTCAGGGGGCTTTGGAACGATTTCACCAAACGCTAAAGGCTATCTTGCACGCCTACTGCACAGGGCTGGGAAAAGATTGGGAAGAAGGTCTGCCTTGGCTGATGCTTGCTGCTAGAGAGGTAACAGAGGAGAGCACAGGGTTCAGTCAAAATGAGTTGGTTTTTGCTCATACAGTAAGAGGTCCTTTGGCTGCACTGTCGGGCGATTGGATAGAGGCACAGCCTCCAAAAAATTTGATTATGTTAATGGTTTCCGCCATCAGCTATACACAGCTGGGTTGTTGGCTAAGGAAAAGTTAGCATCAGTTCAGGATAAGATGAAACATTTGTATGACACTAAAGGAGAGCTCCGGGTGTTTAGCCCTGGAGACCAGGTTATGGCTTTACTTCCTATTGTTACTTCACCCTTTCAGGCAAAATTCTCAGGTCAACATACTGTAGTAAAGCAGATCTCTGAGCAAAATTACATTATCTCAACACCTAAATGTAGGAAACCAACCCAACTTTGCCATGTGAACTTGCTTAAGCCTTATTAATCATGCACTTCTGAGACACCTGTGTTGTGTGTGCAGTCAGAGCTTGGCTTGGCTCATGCAGTTTGCATGGCAGTTCCGGTCTTGTCTCCCAGTCAGGAGGTAGAAGAAGATGGGTTGGGTACACCAGATCCAGCGTTGGTGCATGGTTGTCAAAAAATTCAGAGGCGCTTGCATGTCTCGATACACTGTTGTCTCATTTACCTGCAACAGGCCGGAGGGAACTGGCGGCATTAATCCTGGAGTTTCCATGCTTATTTGGTGATACACCGAGTTGTAGCTCATTTAATCGAACATGACATTGACATTGGTGATGCGAAACTAATAAAACAGAGGTTTTACAGATAAATGTAATTATTTGGATGCCAAGGTTGATTACATGTTAACAAATGGCATTGCAGAGCCATGCGCATCAAGTTGGGCTTCACCTTGTATTTTGGTTCCCAAGCCAGACGGTACGTTACGTTTTTGTTCTGATTTTCGTAAAGTGAATGTCACTAAACCCGACTCTTTTCCGCTTCCCAGAATGGAAGATTGTATTGATCAGCTGGGCTCTGCAAAGTTCGTGAGTAAATTTGATCTATTCAAGGGATACTGGCAGGTACCTCTGTCAGCACGAGCATGTGAGATTGCCTCTTTCATAACACCTAATGGTGTTATGAAAGAGGCCGTTCGGACTTCGCAATGCACCTGCTACATTTCAGCGGCTGATGAATCCAGTGATTTGGGATATGCCGGGGTGTGCAGTGTATTTGGACGATGTTGTAATTTATTCAGACAACTGGGAGATTCACTTGGCTCGCATTCGGGAACTGTTTAATCGCTTGAGGGAGGCTAGGCTCACAGTCAATCTTGCAAAGTGTGAGTTTGCAAGGGCTACTGTGACCTACCTCGGTCGAGTGGTTGGGCAGGGCCAAGTTTGTCCTGTGGGTGCCAAAGTTCAGGCAGTGGCAGAATATCCAGTTCCAACGACAAAGAAAGAACTCATGCGTTACCTTGGTCTGATAGGTTACTATCGTAGTTTCTGTAGGAATTTTGCGACAGTTGTGGCGCCTCTCACTAACCAGCTGAAGGCCAAGGAACAGTCTGTCTGGTCATCAGTTTGCCGAGAAGCATTTGAGCAGGCTAAAAAGCTCTTGTGTACTGCTCCGGTTCTTGCGGCTCCCCGCTTAGACAGGCCATTCAAAGTCTACACTGATGCTAGTCATGTGGGGGCGGGGGCCGTACTAATGCAAGAGGACAACCTGGGCATAGATAAACCTCCAAGAAATTCAACTCTTACCAGCTAAATTACTCGGTCATTGAAAAGGAGGCATTGGCTTTGATTTTAGCTTTACAACATTTTGATGTTTATGTGGGCGGTAGTACCCCCCTGGTTATTTACACAGACCATAACCCTCCGACTTTCATACGTTCTTTGCAGTGTCCAAACCAGAGATTGATAAGATGGTCACTGTTCCTGCAATCCTATATGTAACCGGGTGGTTATTGGCTGTATAAATGTATATATTGTATTTCCTTTCTATGTCTTTTAGTTATGTTGCAGCAGGTCGGGCGATTGCAGCAGGTGTGTGTCACGCCCCTTACCGGCACCTGTAGTGCAGCCGCTAATGCAGACCTGTTCATATAGTCCCGTGGTTGTTCAGTCTCCCTCTCTCCTTTGCCAATTGAGTGCCGGCCGGCGTGCAGCTCCGCAGAGCCGTGGTTTCCAGGCGTAGTATGTGCCATGTGTTCGCTCTTCTCGCAGCCTGCCTGGCGTTAGGTTGCTGTTGTTGTGCCCTGCTGCACTTGCCTCTTGCCTTTATCTCACGTTTTGTTTCTTTTTGTTGCCTTGCTCATAGTTGCTCTGCCCTCGTCAGTTAGACGCTCGTTTTAAAGTAGCCTAGTGTACTGTAGTTCAAGACTGACTGACCGCGACTCCTATAGTGGGGGGTGGGAAGTAGCACAGCTTTGAGGACCTGCAAAAAGTTTATGCCATGTAGCATTATGGGTTTTGTTTTCCTTTTGTGTTGATGTGAGTAGTTTTTTTGTTTATTTATAAATATGTTGTTTGTTGGTTTCTTTTCTCTTTGTTTGCTGTGCAGGACCTCAGCTCAGTTATTTCCTCAGTCTCAACTTAAGCTGAGTCTGTGGTACAGATTAATATTGTGCTCTTTGGAAATAAAAATAACTATAATTGTTTTTTACAGAAGATAAGTAACTTAAATAAATTAATGTTCCCAATTGTGACTAAATAAAACTTGTTAGACTTCTTTCTATAACCGTGCCTGTATTCATTTGTGTACCGACCTGTGCATGGGTTGATTTTGGGAAAACCCTCTGAGAAAGTACAGTTTGAAAAAGAGTAAATTCTTTAGGTGCAAGTCCTAAGGTGGCGTTGTTGGTGTAACTCTCTAGATCATCCTTTCGTTTACCGCCCCCCACCACATATACACTGGACATTCGACATGTTAAAGGGACGGAGAACGTGGTGGCCGATGCGCTGTCACAGGCTCCTCATGACTGAGGTCCGGTCTCCGTTGGTCCTTTTTTGCCTCTGTCTGTCTTGCACCCCTTAAAGTGCTTCCTTGGATCCGGTTGCTGGGGTGGAGGCCTGTGACAGTGGGCAGGCGGCCATTGGAGTAGAGGTTTGGTATGGTAGAGAGTAGGAAGTATATTTATCTAGTGTAAAATGGGTTACCATGATCCCTTTGGGACCCCGTTTTTATGGGGGGGGGGGGGTCCCTGTATATTGTGTATTATAGTAGTTGGTTATTGCACTCTTAGGTTCTATGGTTATTGGTTATGGTTTGTGGTGGTTTGCTTCGTCCCCTGTTTCTAGGACTGGGGAGCAGTGACATAATTGATTGGCCAGCAAGAGCAATTGGCGTGCACCTGGGCCCGGTAGCCAACGCCCTATAAAAGCCTGCTTCCCCAGTCCTTCCGGCGCTGTTCTTTTCATTCCCTATTCAGCTCCCCAGCCATGCACACCTCTCAACACTTCTGTTGAAACAACACACATGCATATAATCCATTCATGCATACACACTCCACACTACTGATTTACTGACTTCCACATCCCATATTTTGAATCATGATTTGAACACTCAAATTGGTTTAGTTAATAAATACTTAATTTGTTTGGAAAACTGTTGTATCCCATATTTTTTGTTGTGTAGCCTGGCGCCCCTAGGCCAGGTGCATAACAAAGGACTAGGATCCAAAAAGAAATAATCAATTCTAGAATAGGAGTGATGTACCGAAAAAAAAAGAAAAGAAAATTCTTTTGCATGTCGATTACGAAACCTCCATGCGTCAGCGCATCCGTTTTGTAACATAAAGTCTGGAAATGCCCTTGACATGGAAGAGGGATGAGATAGTCTGGGGCTCGAGCGATCTAATTCGGGGTTAATAACGCAGTTCAAATCACCCCCAAAAATTAATCGATGTGTATTTAAAGCTGGGAGACTGCTAAGTAATCTGTTTGCAAAGCCAGCATCATCAAAATTAGGAGCATACACGTTAACCAGTAAAACAGGTGTCTGCTGTATGGTACCTGTTACCATCAAATACCTTCCATTGGGGTCTGCGATCAAGCTATTGGGAATGAATTGTGTTTTCTTATGGATCAATATAGCCAGAGCCATGCCTTTGAGTTAAGGGAGAGTGGAAGACCTGGCTTTCCCAGGATTTGTGCAATCTGACGTGATCAGTATTGCGCATATGCATCTCCTGTATGAAAGCTATATCCATTTTTAAATGTTTAAGGTGTGACAAAACTCGGAATCTTTTACTCGGATGTCCCATGCCTTTGACATTAGGGTAAGTGTGTAGCCAGTGTCCTACAAGATAATACAGTGATATGAAAAGACCAAGCATAGAGAGATGATAAAAAGACACATTGCATACAGATGTAAAGAAAATAGAATAACACGAAGGATAACCCTCCCCCACCCCCCAAACCCAATATCCTCGTCCCCAAACCATGAAGGCGGCAGGTTGAATGCAGGTTTAAACGCTATCCTCTCTTCATGCAGAGAGGCTCAGATCGTTCAAACAGAGCACCATGGTGCTCTGTACCACATTCCAGAATCAGTGTGTGGACGCTGGCATGTTTGTTGCCGCTGCTCACCGGTGATACTCATTTTAAAGTGTTTTTTATTGCCACTCCACTTATGGTTTTACGTGACACAACAGACTTTTTTCAATCATTTGCAAGAGCTAAAAACATCCTCCCTTGCTAAGTTTATGCTGGTGCTCCGGCACTTTT
>OLKM01003399.1:0-37226 GCA_900291075.1 Melanogrammus aeglefinus | reverse complement strand
AAGCGAATGCGAATAACCGCTCCGCTGCTCGATTCTCCGGCCAATCTCACTGTCCACTCGTCCCCTCACTCGCGAACAAAGGACCACAAGGTACTTGAACTTCTTCACTATGGGCTAAGGATCATTTTTCCTATCCAGAGTAGGCAAACACCAGTTTCCTGCTAGAGATCAGGCCTCAGATTAGAGGTGCTGATCCTGCACTTCCACAGCGCTGTGCACACTCGGCCGCCATCAGCGAATCCAGTGAAGTTGCTGAAGCAGTCGACAGGACCGGGATTGATTTGCAATCAGGACCATCATCGGCAAAGAGCAGAATGACGCAGAGATTCCTCAGACCAGTACAGGAAACTGCAGACGCTCCCCACCACGACTGCGCCTCGAATTCCTGTCCGATGATATCACAAACTGTAATTGGTGAACAAGGCGCGCGAGCCCTGCGCCCCGGAGGCCAAACACCCACCGAGGAACGAGGATTCCGACTAGCTTGGCATGAGAACTTCGGACAACAGCTCTCGCTTATGGAGCAGATACAAAGCATTGGGATGGCCACCTGAGGAGAGACCCCCCTACCCATATCCCGAAGCACCTGCCAACAGTTTCTCCTGGGAGGCCAGTCGATGCCTTCTCCAGATCCACAAAACGCAATGAGACCAGATGGGCATGAATTCCAGGCCCCGCTCCAGGATCCTATGCGAGAGGAAAGAGGCTCGTCGTAGTTCCAACGGTCCGCGGGCAAAACCGCGATTGTTCCTCTTCAATCTGAGGTTCGACGACGTTGGGCCGGAACCCTCCTTATGCCACGCACCTGGGTAAGCTTTACCAGGGAGGCTGAGAAGTGTGGATACGCCCAGTATTCGGAACACCACTCTACTGGTACCCCTCTTTTGAACGGGGGACACCACCCCAGTTTGCCACCTCCTCTTGGCACTTGACTCGATCCCATCAATGTTTGATAGGCGTGTCAACCATGACAGCCCCCTCAACAGCCGGAGAGCTTGTTTAGTTTTGGCTGGAGATCTCATCAATCCCTTGGGGCTTTGTACTGCGGGAGCTGTTTTAACTACTCAGTGACCTCCATCGGGAAATTGACGGTATGAACCACATCACGCCTCAAGCTTCTGCCTCCCATCATAGATGCTGTTAGTCGATTTCAGGAGTTCCTCAAAAGTAGTTCCTTATCCAACGTGCGACATACCTCCTCGGGTGTGATCAACGAGTTCCTCCTCTACTGTTACACAGCTTGGATGGTTCCCGTTTCCCCTCCTGAGGGTGTTCCGGGAGGGTTTCCGAAACACTTTGGTGCCGACCGAAAGTCCTTCTCCCTGGCCTTTGACCGACTTGTCCGACACGCCGCTGCTTGCCTCACGACAGGCAGCGCTGCAGCCCTTCGAGCCCTGCGGGTACCCTCACTGCGTCAGGAAGTCCTCCGGAGGATAACTAATTCACCGAAGGCCTCCTTCTTCAGGTCGACGGCTTCCCTGACCACCGGTGTTCCACCACGAGTGTCCGGGGTTACGCGCCGATTGAGAGGGAAACCTAAGGAGCCCTGACGGCCACAATCACCGCCGAGCCTTCAGCAATGGAGGCTTTGAACACCGCCCCACTCCGGCTTCAATGCCCCCAACCTCCACGAGGAATGCTAGAAAAGCTCCGCCGATAGACGGTGTGAGATTGAAGAATCCCGTAGGACAGGACCTCTCCAGACGTTCCCAATTCACCCAACCACCCACTCGTTTTGGGCTTACCAGGGTCTGTACCAGGAATCCTTCCCCCAGTTCCCTGATCCAACTCACCACCATGATGGGTGGTCGGTTGACAGATTCAGCCCTCTCTTTCACGCGAGTCGTCAAAACATGCCGCCTTCAGGATCAGATGACACCGATTACAAAAACTCGGGTATTCCATCGATCTATCGACCTGGCGTGCTCTCCGGTACCATGTAACTTATGAGCACCTCTTATGGTTCGAACATTTGTGTTTGTATATGGCCAATCCATGACTAGCACAAAACGATCCAGTTACAAAACGACACTTCGGGTTTTAGATCAGGGAGGCACGTTGCTCCCCTACACGCTTCTCCAGGTGTCTCCATCGTTTGCCACTATGGGCGTTGAAGTCTGCCAGGTGAACTTACGAGTCCCCTACTGCGAGCCCATGGCATGGACTCCATTCAAGGGGTCTCCAAGCAAGGCCTGAGTACTTGAAGGTTGATTTGTCGCGTAGTTGCACAAACGAGCAGTTCAGGTTTTCCCCACCCCACCACCTTTAGGGTACGGGAAGGCCGACCTTCTCGTTCTACGGAGTAAAATCCAAACATTATGAGAATTCCCACACCCGGCCGGTGCTGCATGGCATCTGGCAAGTCCAGAGAAGAAGATAGAGTCCAACCCCTATCCAGGAGTACTGTACCAGAACTGAGACTGTGCGTGAGCTAAGCCCCCACCAGATCTAACTGGTAGCGCTCCAGCCATCCCCTCCACAAGCTCCGGTTCTTTCCCCACAGTGAGGTGAACGTTCCACGTTCCCAGAGCCAGCTTCTGCCCACTCAGGTCTGGTCGTCGGGACCCCTGACTTTCACCGCCACGCATGTGGCAGCGCAGCCACAGACCCCAAGTGGGTCCTCCTGCAGGTGGTGGGTGCACAGGACGAAGAGGGGGGGGGGGGGTGCCACGTAGCTTGTTTGCCACGGCGCGGGCTACGTGGCAAACCCGCGCACCAGCGGGCGCTCGCCACGGGCCACCCGTCTGGAGCCAGCCCCAGACGAGGCCCCGGGCTTCCTCCGAGCCAGGTCTCTCCTCCTCTTACTCGTTTTGATTCATGGAGTCTTGGGTGAACCATTTCTTGAGTTCGTCCCCTCACCTGAGACCACCTCTGCCATGGGAGACCCCTACCAGGGCACACAAGGCTCCAGAACCAACACAGCCCTCAGGTTCACCAGGGACACGCAACCTCTCCACCACGATAAGGTGACGGTTTCCAGGAGAGGTAACATTAATATATATATATATATTTATGTGATAATAATAACTTTATTTCTATTCAGGCACTTTTGGGCAGCCAGGTAGCGCCGTAGGGTCCTTAGTTACGAGTTGTACGGGGCTGCGCCAGAGCCCGGTGCGGGAGACTGCCTTGACAACGCCACGACAGAGAATGCGTTCGTGAAGAGTGAGTAATATGAACACGGTGTTATTACGTTATATAAAAGTTATTACATTCCGTAATTCCGGGTTCTTGATAGTGGCCGTGGTGATTTGTGTGGTTTCTATCTACCTGGTTAAATGGATTGACTCACGAATTGGGTAGCGTAAGCGTATAGCTGCACCCTCGTTATGTGTGTTAACGTGTGGATGTGGCTGCCTATTTATGGCCAAGTTAATGAGTTTATATAGCATTATATGGGGATGTTAGTTAGTACTAGAGCCCGGTGTTTTAGGTAGGTAAATCCTAGTAATACTATTTGCTATTGTCTTATTCTGTTTTACAGCAGAAACGCATTGCTACATCATTTCATTCCTACATCATTCATTCCTCTACATCATTCCATTCCTACAGCCATTCATTGGATTCATACCATGTTTCATCCCATTCCGTCGAATCATTAATTGAGCCATCATTGATGTCATTCGTTCTGCAAGAGAGATATAAACATCCTGAACTGTTCCCTGTGTATTTCGTCTACTCTCTGATCGGAGTTACCGGTCGCTGGATAAAGTGATCCAGCAAAACACACACATACATTCTACAATATTGGTCCTTCGAACCGGAATACTTCACCCGCGACTGAGCCATGACGCACAGAGAAACAGCAGCAGACTGAGACAGCGGAACACAAGGACGAGGAAGGCCGCGTGACAAACTTTCCAGCACACATGCAGGACTATCAGGTCAGCTTACACAGTCCCTTATGCCTCTATTACTGCTCCTTCAAAGACGACATAGAGAGCGCCAGCGCACAGCAGCTGCGGTCACTCAGCCTGCAGCGAGTCTGCGTTACAGGTTACCAAGCTATAACCGGCGCTTCCGGACCCCTCTCCCTGTCCCTTCTCGCCAGGGGCAGTCGACGATAAGGCGAGTCAATGGGACATAGCATCGGATGCTAGCAGTCTGCCGAGCAACCAGCATGTGTCTGTGGGGCTCCAATCGCCACCCCCCTCCGAACAGAGTTGCTACAGTCGGCGCTTAACAGAATACAGCTTCGATGCAAGCGGACCAGGTTCTCTAACGCTACAGCACAAACAGCACACGCCATATATTTGGTCTAGGTGGTCCGGAAGCGTCGAACCAACTCACCTTGGTTGGACCCCCAACCAGACAGCCGTGTCATTCAGCAGCAGTCGTCTATCTCCCCAGCGGGACCACCTACCCAGTCCTCAAGATAAAGCTGGCCGCTAACACCTCGCCTGTGCACAACAACCGCAGCATTGCGGTTTCAAACAGGTTGTACACTAGGCCAAAGGCAGCGCAGAGCTGAACACGTTGAACTCGAGTTCCCTGCCATCAACAATAACTTCTGCAACGCGCTATTCGGAGCAGTTTCCTAGGCCGCCCAGTTCCTCAACTGCAACGAGTTATGTTCATACAGTGACCACAGTCTAACTCGACCAGGCAATGCCAAGCAGTTGGGCCAACAACTGTCCAAATAGGGCGCTGGGCGAATATTCGAATATTTGAATACTCGTTCGGAAAATTAGTATTCGAAGCTTAAAATCACTTTTCGGATATTCGTTGTTTTTGTTTGCATAAATTTTGCAAGAAACTTAGAAACTGCAATATAATGGTCAGCAAATTAATATAATATTTGGATATAAAGTTAGTAATATTGTAGTAGTAGTGTAGTAGTAGTAAGTAGTAGTAGTAGTAGTAGTAGTATATTGCTAAATTTAGGAAGGATATAATTACCATCGCTGAAGTGTCTGTCACCAAACTTGCGCAATCCATCTCCTCACCTCCGAGCGCACTTACATTACTTACTAATCGAACGAGCTGGTTCAAAATGCCCTAAAATCTTCCATTTGGGTTACATTCTTAATTGGACCAATGATCGAAAGCATGCCTCAGTGCCAAAATCTTATAATACACAACATTAATGGGATCTCGGAGGAAAAAACGAATGCTTAGCGAGAATTGCTAACCTTAGCTGGGCGCCTGCTCGTAATTTCCGAACGCCTCTCTTGTGTTCCGACGTCTCATGTTCCGCGAAAAGATTTTCCCATTAGAGTCGACATGCCACTTTCCGACGGTTCAAATGTTCCGAAAACGAGACAGATAGCCCATTTGTGTCCGAAGACCGTTAGTCCGACTTCTCTCAAAACGAGGCCGCATCAGGGCCGACGGCATTCAAATATGGCCAGAAGTGAAGGAAAAAGAGTTTTATACCTCGCTCGGCTCTCCTATCTCTCTCCTCACTCTTGCACCTCTCTCTCAACGATTTAAAAGGATAGCTCTTACAATAAGTTAGAAATGGACGCCAAAAGTATGTGATTGAAACAGTCCTGGTTCGGCTTTCGCTTGCTTCGGTACTTTAGTATGACTTCTCAGCATTACGTCGTTCTTGTGTTAGGCGCACATGGCTGCTAATTTGCATACGCGCACAGGATTGGCTGGCTCCGTCGAGAGCCAAATAATTAACATATTTAATTATTCATTCTATCTGTCTATCTATCAACGCATGGGTCTAGTTTTAATGTGATAGTATTTTCAATTCAGTACTTTGTATTTTTCTCCTTGTTCTCTCGGTGGTCTTGTAGGCTATACTGTGTGTGAGCCGAATCACCTAAAATGGATTCCCGACGTGTTAATGGTGTAACTATGCTAAAATGTCATATTGTTATCCACCCAGAATTAAAAAGTTATGTCCGCATCATTTCAACAGAAAAATATCCTAAAAACTAACCAATAGGAAAGATGCTCATATGCTACACGTGAACCTCCTAAGATGCGCAATTTGATTGGTTCGCTATCTACGGGGATATTGGGCAATATCCCATGATTGACATTCTCAAACTCGATATTGTTTTCATCGCAATTTGTCAGCTGATAACAATATAGAGCCTCGGGCTTTCGGGGGCTATTCCCCAACTATTCACTTCGCCTTCGGCGTATGATTGTTTGCTTATAACCCTAGATAGATAGTAGCGAAGTCTTTATTAATACCAAACTACACGTCGGGAATCCATTTAGGTGATTCGGCTCACACAGTAATAGCCTACAAGACCACACAGAGAACAAGGGAGAAAACAAGTCTGAATGGAAAAATACATTCACATTAAAACTAGGCCCATGCGTTGATAGATAGACAGATAGAATGATAATTAAATATGTTAATATTACTTTGGCTTGCGGAGCCAGCCATTCCTGTGCACGTATTAGCCATGTGCGCCTAACACAAGAAGACGTAATGCTGAGAAGTCATACTAAATACCGATAGCAAAGCGAAAGCCGAACCAGACTGTATCAAATCACATACTTTGGGTCCATTCTAACTTATTGTAAGAGGCTATCTTTAAATCGTTGAGAGAGAGAGTGAGAGTGAGAAGAGGATAGGGAGCGAGCGAGGTATAAAATTTTTTTCCTATTCGCGGCATATTGAACCGTCGTCCTAATGCGCCTCGTTTTTGAGAGAGAGTCGGACTAACGGACCTTCGCGACCAGTGGGTTTCCGTTTTCGGAACATTGAACGGTCGGAATAGTGGCATGTCGATCTTAATGGGAAATTTTTCGGAAGCATTGAGACGTCGGAACAAAGAGGCGTCGGAATTACGGCATGGCACCCCTTAGCTTAGCTGTTTGTTTACGTTTGCTGTACAGCGCCAAGCCCATCAACTGTGACTGGCTTGCCTGCAGAGCGTGAGCGTCTTGGGAATACCCGGTCAATATCATGGAATAATACATATGGACACATAAGTCCAATCACAATTCGGGTATTTGTTGTGGATTTATTGTACAAATTCCCTGAAAGAGGCATGTTCCAGGATGAAATTGAAATGCTCCTGTAAGGGCTGAGAATGGCAGAAAGGACAGCTGATTTTGAACCAGCTGTTCGCTTTCACGGGGAAAAAGTTGGAACTTCAACTTTACTTAGGCCTACTACTAATTAAAGTTCATACCGCTATTAAATCTTCAACTAAATGTGCAGATACTTTCAAAATCGGTTCTAGGGAGTATAGGGATTATTATTATTCTAAAAAAATATATATTTTATTTTTATTTTTTTTCTGGAACGAGTATTCGAATACTCGCTCGGAAAAACCGACGAGTATTCGAAGCCTGAAAAATGGTTTTCGGGCCAGCCCTACTGTCAACAGCAGCGCGGTACCAGCCTGCCTTCCAACCAAACCAGCCTGTGTCATCGCCTGTGCAGGTCATGTACGCCAATATGCCAATGGCCGTACAGGCCCAATATCAGCCTACGCCAATGACACTTGCCTAGCCAGCGTATCAATATGCTCCAGCTACGCTTGCACAGCCTACATATGAACCCCAGACTGCATATCAATATGTTCCAAGCTACGCCTGCACAGCCTAACATATCAACCCCAGGACTGCAACAGCGCAAGTACCCCGCACACCACAGTTACCAGCTGCAGCTGCTCTCCAGCCAGTGGGCCAGCACCCAGGAGGCACGCCTCAGCAGTTTACCTGTCAACCACCCACATGGGCAGTGGCGCCCTTACCATACACGCCTGCTGTCCCTCCGGAGACGACGTATCAGCCTCCGCCAGTTATCCCAACTCAGCCGGCCTATCGGCTGGTGCCTCTAGCACCGTACCAGCTGAGCCATTATCCACAACCGGTGTACCACCCCTAGCCTGCTCCAACAACTCAGCCAGCCTATCAGCTGGTGCCTCTAGCACCTGGTCCAGCACCGTATCAGCCTATACCAAGCCCCACCGGTCCAGTATGGCCCTTCAGCCCCAGTATACACCAACACAGATGCCATCCACTCTCCAGCCAGTCTCAGTACCAAAACTGCCTAAGTTGGTCAACGACAATGAGAGAGACTTCACTGACCTGAAGATGGCGCTGGACCACCTACTCAGTCCCCAAACTGAACTCTCTGAGCATTACAAGTACTGTGTACTTATGGAGCACCTGGTTCTGGATGAAGCCAGGTTGATAGCACAGTCCTGCAGGCATTATGCCCAGCCCTAAACCGCCACCATGCAGGCCTTACAGCGGCAATACGGGCAGCCACACATCAAACTTGTGGCAAAGTGGAGATTGCCACGATCTTTGAACTCTCCTTGACCTCAAAGCAGGAGATTCCCAAAGCTCTTCCAGAGCTTCGTCCTTAGCATCGACCTTCTAGTTGGAATGCTTACATTGCTGGAAGGGCCGAAACGGAATGGAAGTGATGTCGACCGGCCATGTCGATCGGCTCCTGAGTAAGCTCCCTAAGCAATCAAGAGAGGGCTTCGTGGAGCATCTACAGGCTCAAGGTCGCCTCAATACAAACAGCCTAAACCCATACAACCTTCGAGACCTCTCCGACTGGCTCAGGGTGAAGGCTGAAGCTCAAAGGCTGTCCGCAAGAATGGCACAGCGCCATCGGACTCAAGGGCCACAGGCCCCCAACAGAGATAGGCAAGTTCCTGTCCCCAGGCCTCGCAATCTCTCAGTTTATCATGGCTCCGACAAGCCTAAATCTGACAGCCGTCAGCTTTCAGACACGTTTCGGTCAGAAGCCAAGCAGCAGAAGTTAGAGAGGATATGTCTCTTCTGTAAGAGTACCGATCACTACCTATCACAGTGTCCAGACATCGTCCGGCACACACCGGAAGAGATCAAAAAGTGGATAGCAGACGGCAAGCGTTGTCGTAAGTGTGGTCGCACCAACCATAAGCAAGACGCCTGCACCCTGAAGAAAGCGTGCAATGAATGTCAGGAGGTTCACCTCAGAGTTCTCCAAACCATTACCAAGCCAGGTCCCCGTGTCTACCTCATCATGCCAGAGGATCGCGCCTCACTGGCCAACTCCAAGCAAGGAGGAAAGGTGTACCTCAAGGTGGTGCCAATCATCATTAGCCATGGGAGCAAGTTGCTGCACACCTACGCGATCCTTGACGATGGGGCCGAACGCACAATAATACTGCCAGCTGCCGTTCGTCACCTGGAACTCAAAGGTGAAGCCGAATCTCTCGCTCTGCGGACGATCCGCCAAGATGTGGCTCGCCTCACTGGTACGTCGGTGAACTTCCATGTGGCCTCCCTGGCACGGCCTTCAGAACAGCACCTGGTTAAGGGTGCCTTCACAGCGGGACGGCTAACCCTGTCAGAGCAATCTTACCCCGTAACTGCACTTCAGAAGCGCTATCGCCACTTGAGGGGCCTCCGGCTGGGCGCTCCAGGGTCCAGATGGTCTCGGGTCCCATGCTACTTCACATCTCTCAAGCCAGCGCCAGACGACTACTACCAACATGTTGAACGTCTCTGGCAGTTCGACGTCCTCCCGTTTCGAAGCGAGAAGCTAGCAGTACGGTCCCGTCTTGACCAAGAGGCCGTGAGCATCCTGGAAGCACGCACTGAGAATGTGAAGGTCATTGACACATTCCAGTACGCCACACCTCTGCTCCGGGCTAAGGACGCGCCACTGCTGAAAGCCGCTGCTGAGGCAGTCATGCCAATGCTCCGCAGCACAGAACACCAGATGGAAAAAGACCCAGCTAAGGCTAAAGTCTACGAAGCAGAGATCCAAAAGCTCATCGATGGAAGGTGCGGTACCAAGCTCAGCAAAGAAGAGACGGATAAGTCCAGCGAGTCATGGTTTATTCCCCATCACCTCGTCCATTAAAATGGCAAGGATCGCCTAGTCTTTGATTGCTCCTTCACTTACTGCGGTCTATCCCTTAATGAGCAACTCCTGAGCAAAATCAACTTGGCTACAAGCCCAAGCCGATAGAGAGCGAGATTCCCACCATGCGCCACGTGTACAAGGTGCTGGCCAGACAATATGATCCTCTTGGATTCATCGTTCCCTACACAATGCGGGCCAAGGTTCTTGTCCAGAAACTGGGCGAAGAAGAGGAGCTGGGATGACCCAAACCTTCCTCCTGACATCCTCGAGGCCTGATTCAGCTGGGAGAGGGAACTCCCCGAGCTGGCAAATATCTCCCTACCGCGAACCTACGCACCACAGGACATCGCCAACGAACCACAGCTACAAGAGAGACTTGCCAAGCAACGGATCAAATTCAACCCACCAGCGGCTCCCCACTTAGGTGGCGCCTGGAAGCGTGAGATAGAATCCGTCAAGAAAGCCCTGCAGGTGGTGATTGGTGTTGAGTCTCTCCAAGAAGAAGTCCTGCTCACAGTCTTAATTGAGGTAGAAGGTATCCTTAATTCCAATACGTGTCATCAGACGTTGGGGATCCGGATCCTGTGACACCAAACATGTTGCTGATGGGGTGGCGGGACGCCTCCTTGCCACAAGTATCCTACGCTCCGGACCCAATCACCAGGAGACGGTGGCGTCATTGTCAAATGATGGACACTGTCATGATGATCGTCGATCCCCAGCTGCCGCGTGCTCTTTGGCCCGTTGGGAAGGTGGTCAGGCTGAATGCCAGTGCTGATGGACGCATCCGGTCTGCTGAGGTCCAAGCAGGGGACAAGACTTACCTGCAACCAGTTGCATGCCTTGTCCGGCTGCCAGCTGTTCCAGACGACGACACCGATCCAGGGACTTCTGTAGCACCTTAGGGAATTTATTTTGTTTACATAATAGCCATGCTATTCAGGGGGTGGCTGTTGTAAATTCCTTATTAGTTTGTAATATCGTATTGTGTGTATATATATATATATATATATATATATATATATATATATATATATATATATATATATATATATTATATATTATATATATATATATAATGTATATAGCGTTATTTCTATTCAGGCACTTTGGGCAGCCCAGGTAGCGCCGTAGGGTTGCGCGGGACTGCTTAACACGCCACGACAGAGAATGCGTTTGTGAAGAGTGAGTAATATTGAACCACGTGTATTTACGTAATATAAATGTTGCATACATTCCGTAATTCAGTTCCTTATAGTGGCCGTGATTTGTGCGGTTCTACTACTGTGTTAATTGATTCACTCACGAATTGGGTAGCTAGCGTATTAGCCTGCACCTCGTTATTGTGTTAACGTGTGGATGTGGCAGCTCTTTATGCCAGTTATGTTTATATAGCATTTATGGGATGTTGTTAGTACTAGAGCCCGGTGTTTTAGTAGGTAAATCTAGTAATAACTATTTGTCTATTTATTCTGTCTTACAGAAAAACCATTCCTACATCATTCATTCCTACATCATGCATTCATTCATACATCTGTTCATCCATTCCATCATTCATTCGGTTACTTATTGAAGCCATCATTGATATCATTCGTCTGCAAGAGATATAAACATCCTGAACTGTTCCCTGTGTATGCCTCTCTGACCGGAGTTACCGTCCTGGATAAAGTGATCCCAGCAAACACACACATACATTCTACAATAGTGTGTGTGTGTGTGTGTGTGTGTGTGTGTGTGTGTGTGTGTGTGTGTGTGTGTGTGTGTGAGAAAGTGCCTGCGCCCATCACCAGTGACAAAGTAGAAGATGTGGTCTCTTCATTCGCTACTCATTCCACAAAGGTGAGACCTAAAGGACATAATACAGTGCTGTTGCAGAATGCCCAAGCACACGCAGTGGGTCCAGGTGGACGGGCTGTAGTAGGCTGTCTGCTAGATGGTGGAAGTCAGAGGAGCTTTGTGTGTGGAAAAACAGTCAAGAGCCCAAAAGCTTCCTGTGGTAAGACAAGAGTCATTCACTCTCAACACATTCGGCTCCGCTGCTCCTGTGTCAACCAAACGAAACACTGTAAACCTAGTACTGGAGAACCTTGAGAATAAAGGACAGAAATTAGAAAGTGAAGCAATTGAAACACCACAAGTATGCACTGCTGTGATGAAGGTTCCAGGTGAGGTGAGGTGAGGAGATCCAACGTGAACTGAAAAGAAGAGGACTGCAGTTTGCAGATGCAACAGAAGATGGCTCTGATGACCCTCATTTGTCAGTGCTAATAGGTGGGAACTACTATTGGACTACTAAGGTTCCAGGTGAGGTGAGGTGAGGAGATCCAACGTGAACTGAAAAGAAGAGGACTGCAGTTTGCAGATGCAACAGAAGATGGCTCTGATGACCCTCATTTGTCAGTGCTAATAGGTGCGGACTACTATTGGAGCATGGTGTCAGGCCGTGTTGAAAGACTCACCAATGCACTTGTTGCACTTGAGAGTGTGCAAGGATGGTCTGTGCAGGGTCCAGTGACAATGTCCAGCGTCACTGCAGCAATCTTTTGGTATTGTGAAACAAGAACCAAATGATCCAGATGAAGAAGAAGCACTTCAAAGGTTTGAAAACACCACACATTTCAAGAATAGGCGATATGAAGTGGAGTTGCCATGGCAGCTTGAGGAACCAGAACTCCCAGACAACTACAGAATAGCAAAAGGAAGATTTGAAGGACTGAAAAGGAGGATTCGGGCAGATGTGGTCTTCCAGCGATACGAGGTGATTGCGGATTATCTGCAACAAGGCATTGCCGAAGACGTGACTTACAGTGAGTGCTTACCAACAAATGTCAAATACCACTTACCTAACCATGCTTTAGAAGTGGTGGGGACAATAACCATAAGCTTGAGTGTGGTTTGAAAAGTGGTGGGTACCCTTATGTAAGCTATTCATCCATTCAACGCTGCATTACAATATGCTCTGCAGTGTATTGTCAGGTGTTGAAAAATCAGTTTGTGTTTTGGCTTGTATTGCAAAACGACGTTGGAAACACCAGGGTATTGGCTCGGGATATGTAATACTAATACACACAGGACAAAGAAAAGTGTTGGCAATTTAACACTTATCTTGACATCAACAAAGTTTACCAGACAATCAATGGCAGACTGTAAAGGGGGTAGGCTACGAAATGAAACGAGGTACTACTGAGCATCACACCCCGTCCTGACATACAGCGATGCGACAGCGACGCGAGCGAGCGAGCGAGGAAAAGTGATTAGAATACTTAGTAATTAGATTAAATTATTATTATTATATTATATTATTATATTATAATTGATTAAATTAAATTATACTTAGTAATTAGAGTACTTTTCAATGAGCCTGTCCTGACGTGCCGCGAGCGACGTCGCGCCGTCCAGCGATGTCGCTCAACCCTGAATTTATCGCTCGCGTTGTCTCTATCTGGACGACATTTCGCGGCGGTGTCCCGCCCCTAAACACTTCTTATTGGTTGATAAGTACACGCTGCTTCCTGTTGAATGTGTTTACATCCCTCGATGATTTGATTTGTTTGGATTCTTAACCAATAAAATACACTCGCGACAAAATCGTCACGCTGCATATCAGGGCACCCTCGCGCGAGTTTTCGTCGCCGTTTCGCTCGCTTGCTGTGTATGTCAGGACGAGGTGTCAGCCTTTTGAAGAAGAGCAAGGGTTGCTGGTAGCATAATGTTATGCTGCATTAAAAAATGAAAAAAACAAGCACCCAGAGGAGAAGTGCATCTGCCAAATCCTGACCACCAGTAAACACTCGCGAAGGACCAATTCACACTTCACTCGTTACATCATGAGCAAATTGCCCGCAAATAAAATCCCCTAGAGTTTACGATAATCACACAGGCAGGTTATACGAGAACATATTTATGTCAGGATAGGCCTACCACTGGCTCCAAGTCCAACGTCAAATTATCTCAATCAGACAAAACAACTATAACCACATTGGCATAGCAATCGAACCCGTGTGTAGCTGCTACTAGCTTGCAATCTTATATATGAATGCATACTAGCTGGAGCACCAACCAGAATCAGATGATCACAATCGCTTAGGACCGTGGGTAACCTAGCCAGGTCATCACGAGCAAACAAAACCAGCAGCAAAGTTTACGTAAACCAATTTCTTACCTTATGTGGCCCTCCACATGCAGGCTAGATGATGTATCCATATTCCACGTTATCCAGTGTCACAAACATGCTTTTTACAGGAAGCAAAAGGACCGCCTATTTTCTGAATAAAAATGTCAATTTTGGCTGGCTGTCTTGAAACTTCTTTATTATAAACGCTGTGTGTGTACAGACAGCCCACGTAGCCGGCCTGGCCCCCTCCCCCTCGCGATGATAAAAAAACAACAAAAAATCGCTTTATCGCTCGCGTTGTCTCTATTCTGGACGACATTTCGCGGCGCGGTGTCCCGCCCCTAAACACTTCTTATTGGTTGATAAGTACACGCTGCTTCCTGTTGAATGTGTTTACATCCCTCGATGATTTGATTGGTTTGGATTCTTAACCAATAAAATACACTCGGCGACAAAATCGTTCACGCTGCATATCAGGACACCCTCGCGCGAGTTTTCGACGCCGTTTCGCTCGCTCGCTGTATGTCAGGACGAGGTGCAAGGCTGCCTTCCAACTGCCAAGTGTAGTAGGCCTGCTGCTGGAATGATTAACCACAGGTGCTCGCGCGGCACTGAATGAGAGATACTGATGATCAGAATCCCGCCCCCTCATTTGATCCACTCACAGCCCGCTGTTGTGCATGCTGTGAGGATGTCTTCGTGCGCGCCTATCGCATGATTTAGACTCGACGATTTCGGTTGAGTATGTGGTTTTTTTTTGGTTTTTTTTTCGGTCGCATTTTTAAAAGTGGGGGGGACAAAATTCGTATTTTAAATAGTGGGGGGGACATGTCCCCCCCGTAATCGACGCCTATGGATCCGAGAGGACAAACTGACAACGAAGTTGAGAGTAGTGTTTGATGCCTCGTCACATGCAACAGACTCTCTCTCTCTGAATAACTGACTGCTGACCGGCCCAAATCTCAATCCTGGCATTCATGGCAGATATAAAAAAGGCATTTTTGCAGATTTCTCTTGCTGAGAAAGACAGAGATGCAGTGAGATTTCTGTGGCTCACTCATAGGCGTCGATTACGCCGGGGACGCGTCCCCACCAGATTTCGTGAAGCTTCATTTTGTCCCCACCACTTGTAAAAATTTTTTTTTTTAAAAATCTGATGTTGAATTATTATGGATTATTACACGGGTCTTCTCAATGCTGTGAAACGCTCCGTTCCATTGCATGGGCATGGAAAACAAAGGACTTTTTGCCTATAATGACGTCTCTTGTATTGCTCCTCAAGTAGTCCGGTAACTTTTCAACCCCAGCGTCTTCGGTTGCTAAGCGACGTCAACGTCTTTGGCGGACTATTTCTCTGCTGATGAACACTACGAATGCTGGTAACAAATCAATTGTTAAAAGACACCATGTGAAGTGTTTTTTTGTTTTGGCACGTAGCCGTGTAATAAACGGGATAATGTATAGAACGTTGCCGGTCATTCTCGAAATTAAGCCCCTTCAGTGGGAAGCAAGTCAACTTCGCTGCGCGTAGGTATCCTGTTCGCCCTGTCGGGGCTTATTTTCCCGATAATGACCGGCGTTCTGTACATTATCCCTTACTTATTACACGGCTCTTCCCAATGCTGTAGACTGCTCCATTCACTTGCATGAGCCTTCCTAACGGGTCCGGTAACTCATCAACCCCAGTATTTGGTTGCAAAGCGACGTCAACGTCTTTGGCGAACTATTTCTCTGCTGATCAACGCTACAAATGATAACAAATACATTGGAAAAATACACACTTTGTGAAGTTATTTTTTCAATTTGGCAACTAGCCATTACTAATAATGGCAATACTCTTTGGCTGGGATGATGAAGCATCAGACAATCAAGTCATTTTAGCCTAATACATAGGTAAAAAGCACCAGAGCAGGTTGCTAGTACCAGTATCAGAACGATAACCTGTTGAACTAAATGGATGTGGTAGGCTACACCACGGGATGCATCTGCAGACCACCGCCACATAAATAAAGGTAAGCGCGATATTTATTGCCTAAGATTTGCTGGTGCTGTGGCGAGATCTTTTGTGTTTTTTGGATTTTGGTCGGCTGTTTTAATTTGCAATTGAGGAGTCAGTCTCTTGCTGACACAAAGTGACTTTTGGTCATTCTTGCTTTGCTTGAATTCTGGAATAATTGTGGGGAGTGCATGCGTTTTGGTCAGATGCCTGATGTAGGCTAGTTTTGATGGAATGTGTGTTGTGAATTGAGAACAGCCAGCTCATGATTTGATACAGTGTTCCCTGTGCAGCAAACATTTTTTTTTTGTAGTGCTGTGTGTAGCCACACGTTTGGCCCTTCTGAACTTAAACAGGCAGTTAATTTCCTTTCCTAGCTCCTCTTGTTTATGTCGTTAGCTTAGCCATATCATGTCACGTTGTTGTCAACATTGGATGGGCCTACATGGAGCAGAACACAGTGGGTCATATGTCCGATGCTTTGGTGAAATGTTTTCTTCATAAAACCTGCCAGACAGATTTTGTATATATTTTATTCCTTAGTAATTAGGGTATGCCGTCTGTCCGAACCTTTCATTACCGGCACTAAAGAGAGAAAAAAAGAGTGCATCCTCATTGTACCCAGCACTTCTGAAAATGTACTTCCAAATGCGTCTCTGTCCCCAGCACATTTCAAACCAAACTGACGCCCATGGGCTCACTGCCCCACCCAAAGAAACACCGGTGAGAAGCCGCGCGTGCTGAAGATGACCAGGGTGGTGTTTGGTGTGTCCCCAATAGGGTTGCCGTGGTATACGGTATTACTGGTGTTGAAGCCAACACAGATTAATCTGTGTTGCACACCGGCAACACCAGGTTTTTTTAATAAATTTTTTTCAGTAATAAAAAAGAATCAGTAAAAATTAATAATATAATTATAATTAAGAAAATTAAAATGTATAGAATAGGCCACAGTTCTGATCTGTGTGGAAGAGAATTGGCGCGCCAAGAATTGGCGAAAATTAGACTGGTTACCATAGCAACGCTGGTAAACAAACCCTGCAAAGTCCAATGCCTACAAGAGGTCCCCGCACTACGGCCATCCGGAGGTGCACAGAGCTTTTGGCCGTGATATATATACAATTATATCATAGTATTATAATAGTCTAATATAGAACATTATAGGACGCTGTCAACTAGAATTGGCGCGCTGCCAGATGCTGTCACTGAGTGTGAGAGGAGAGTTGATGGAGAAGATGGCGGTTGACCTAGTTTCAAAGTTTATACCGTTTACACTCGATAATACCGGGGTTGATACGAGTGTATTATGGCGCATTTCCACTAGCACGGCTCGGCTCGATACGGCTCGGCACGGCTCGGCTCGGCTCGGTTTGGTTGTGTTTCCATTACAACTGGTGCCTCCTCGACGTGGGCGGGGTCCTCATAACACGGCCTGCGCGAAACCGCTGTGACGTCATTTACACACGGCGCCCGAGCAACGTACAAATCCGGAAGACCAGAACAACAACAACGCGTGGTGCCGTCGAGCTCCCTCTGAATCCATTCTTCGGCAACCAGAGTCAGGAACGTCTGGACCTCCTCCACCGACCAAGGAGTGGATTTTTTCTGAGAAGCCATCTCGTTCCAAGTCAAAAAGCAGTAAAAAGTGGTGTCTTGTCTCGCGTCTTGTTTTTATTTACATTCTAGGCGGTCGTCGCACGGTTATGACGCTTCCAGTGACGACACTCATCGGCCAATCAGTGGAAGGCAGTCGTCGCCGCGGCAACCCTAGTCCCCAAGCCCCTTTCTTTTGGCAGCCACCGTGCAAAGACATCTCAAGCATATGAAGGACAGCACACTGCACAGCTCTTCAAAGAGTCACTGCACGTTGATGATTTTGTGGCTAGTGATATTGATGATGCCGTGTCTGTGACGACAGCAGCAAAGGACATCATGGCTGCTGCTGGCGTGGACCTGTGCAAGTGGATGATAAACTCAGCCGTGCTGAAAGAGAGGTGGAAAGAGACAGCCATTGGGCCCACGGATGAGCCAGATGGCCATAGCCCAGTGCTGAACGTACTAGGCTTAGTATGGAAAACAAAGAGTGATGATTTTGTGTTTGATTTCAGACCTCTGCTGGAGAAACTGACTAAGAACAGCATGAAAAGAAATGTACTGCAACACTCTGCCAGTATCTTTGACCCCCTCGGCTTCCTAACACCTTTTACTATACGGGTTAAATGCCTGCTGCAAGAGATGTGGGAGAGAGGATTGAGCTGGGATGAGGAGTTACCAGCTGATCTAAATCAACAATCGAAAAGCTGGCGCACTGAACTCCCCCTGATCCACCAGATCTGTATACCGCGCTTGTATGGAGAAAAGGACGAGCCTAGCAGCAAGACAGCCAGACTTCATGTGTTCTGTGACACCAGTGAGAAAGTGTACAGTGCTGTGGCTTACCTACAGTGGGAAGGAAGGGACAGAGAAATGACAGTTGGTCTGGTTGCCTCAAAGTCTAGAGTGGCGCCGTTGAAGAAGTTGACGCCAAGCCGGGAGCTGATGGGAGCTTTAATCGGAGCAAGGCTAGGAAGAAATTTGATGAACCTGCTGAAAATGGAAAACCATCAACTTCACATGTGGACAGATTCAATGATCGTACTACACTGGATTCGCAGCTCAGCCCACAAATGGAAGCAGTTTGTTGCCAACAGGGTAACTGAAACCAGTCAGATCCAGTGTTCTGGTCTCACTGTAAAGGAAAGGAAAATCCTGCTGATCTACCCACTCGTGGCCAGACTGCGGTGAACCTGAGTCAGAGTCGCTTGTGGTGGAAAGGGCCTGCGTTCCTGGCCTCTTGTGGACGTGAGAAAGAGTCCAATGATGAATCTGCAGATGACAATGCAGTTGAAGAAGAACTGAAAGTAAGTGAACATGTAACTGTCCAACTCAGCACTGAGTGTGACACAATAGAGCCGGTGCTAAATTTACAAAGATACAGTAAGCTAGTGGTGCAACGGTTCACGGGTTTCCCGTGATCCGTACGGATCTACCCTCACGGTTCGGGACGCAAGTGATCCGCGGATCGGCTGATAAAAAAAAGTTGTGCATTCACGTGATCAGTGCATGTTTAAAGGACAATTCCGGTATTAACAACATCAACAAGTATCGTAGCGAAATAGAGTTTCTGTTGTGTTTTATTTGGTTCCATAAAACGGAAACCAGAACCGGACATGTTTATGTTTGGTTGTAGTCTTTTTGCTCGGTTCTCCATATCAACAGTATGGCTACAACCGAACAAAAAGACTACAACCAACCTCCCTTGCAATGAGCAATGAGTCTTCCATCCGAAATCAATGGATTTACAAAATGTCAAATAAAACACGACAGAAACTGTATTTCTCTACCATACTTGATGAAAAAAAAGAAGAGTTGTAAATCCAGGGTTAGGGATTATTTACTATCCATGTTTTTTTAAATATTGACTATGCTTAAAGGAAGCAGGATTACCTCATTTTTCATTTTATTTTGTTTTTACACATTTGAAGATTTTATTTAAAGTCACATTTGTCTTGTTATCTTTATTGTTGTTGTTGATCCGAAAATGATCCGACCTGTGACTCAAAAATCATGACATGATCCGAACCGTGAGTTTTGTGATCCGTTGCACCCCTACAGTAAGCTGAAGACAATATTGTGAATAACAGCCTGGATACAAAGATTTACACACGATGCTGGCTAGAGATAGACTGATATGTTTTTTTTCAGGGCCGATACAGATACCGATTATTAGTAGTCATGGGGGCCGATAACCGATATTTGGAGCCGATATTAATTTACAGAAAAAGGGGAAAATATTGGCGTCAAATTTAAATAAATAAATTGTTCCCTAGTTAAACAGCCATTATTGCCAGACAGTTTTCTCTCAGACAGACAGTGCTTTGCTGTCAGTTTCTCATGGGCTCACGCACACGCACACACACACACTATTCTCTGGCCGTCCCCTCATCGTGCTTCCCTGTAATAAAACTAACTGAATTTTACTCTCTCACACACACACACATGCACACACACACACACACACACACTTCTTACTTTTATCACTGACTATTTCCCTATCAATATTATCAGCAACCTTGTTTCAAGTGATTAAACCGTTTAAAAACACTAAATAGCCTACAGCATCTTCACTTTAATAATCAGTGTTTATCATAGGAACAGACAGCTACTGCTAACGTATTGGGCCTCACAGTAACGTTAGTAGTTGTGAGTTTTAGAGTTTGTCTGCTGAGCATCTACAGTCTGCTGAGCATCTAGAGCCAGAGAAGGAGAAAGCGGACCGCTGGGCCAACGTTACGCTAAAAGCTAATCAGCCTTCACCTTAAAGCCTAAGGGTTCGAGGGGCTCCGTGGTTACGCAGTTGGATAGCGCATAATACTATATAACGCAGTTGTAGAAGTATAACCACCGCTTAACGTGCTTCCCTGCAAGAAAACTGGACTGAATCGAGTTTAGCAACATTGGTTTCGATTGATTAACGGACTGGAATCGAGCAGAGCTGCCGCTTATGTTTTCTCCTCTCCGCCGTGTGTGTGAGCGCTATGCATGCACAGCTTTCACTGCTGATTGGCTGTTACCCGTCGTGGCTCTGCGTTAACCAGAGCATGTAACCAATCAGATGGTGCTGTGGGTGGGACAATGCTGGAGACAGCGTAGTGACGGCAGACAGAGAGGTGCGACTGCATCAGAGCCAAAATAATCCCGTCGTATCAAAAAAAAGGCTGATGCCGATATGCGTCAAAATGCTGATATCGGCGCCGATAATCTGCCCGGCCGATAATCGGTCGATCCCTAATGCACGCTCTACCACAAAGAGACATGGAGAACTTACAGCAAAGGAAATGCTTCAGTCAGTGAAGTACTGGATAGGAATAACACAACACAAGAGTTTCACTCAAGATGTCACTCTTCTGAAAGCTGGGAAAACGCTGAATAAGGGTTCCAAAATCAGAGAGCTATGGCCTTTCCTGGATGAAAGTGGATTACTGTGTGTGGAAGGCAGGTTACAAAAATCAGACTTCAGCTTCCGTCAACAGCACCCATGGATTTTGCCTGCAAAGAGCAGATTCGGTGAGTTGTTAGATCAACATAACCATCAAAACCTGATGCACGCAGGCATGCATGACACGTTGGTGCAATTAAGAGACACCTATTGGATACCTCGAGGGAGAAAGCTTGGGAAAGGTGTTCTGTCAAGGTGTCATGTGTGCAGAAGATTCAAGAATCACTGAATCCCCTCCCTTTGAAATCACAGGAGTGGACTTTACTGGACCGCTATATGTGAAGGTTAGTGGTGCACTTACCAAGGCCTACATTGCATTGTTCACCTGTGCTGTTACTAGTGCTGTCCATCTGGAGCTCGTCTCCAGTCAGTCAACAGAGCACTTCCTTTTGGCTCTCAAAAGATTGATAGCTAGAAGGGGACTGTGTAAAGTGATTTACTCAGATAATGCTAAGACATTCAAGGGAGCAGTGCAAGACTTAAAGGAATTGTGGAAAAGCATCAAAGACACATAGCTCCTGGAATACTTCTCAGACCGTGGTGTAACTTGGCGCTTCATTGCTGAGCGAGCCGCCTGGTGGGGCGGTTTCTGGGAAAGACTCGTCCAGTCAGTGAAATCCTGCCTAAAGAAAGTGCTGGGTCGAGCTTCTCTCAGCTTTGAGGAAATGACCACCATCCTCACAGAGGTGGAAGCCACATTAAACTCCAGACCACTTACCTTTGTCAGCCTCTGACACCTATCCATTTCCTTGTGGGGAAAAGACTCACCTCTGCCACCAAAGCAGCTTCCAGCTGTGATTTTCAACTGTGCAAAGATGAATGTATCTTTCGCCAGACCAAACCTTGTGATCCAGATCTATATGAACTATGCAACATCTTTATGCCTGAGTCCAATCTCACTCTAGCGACAGATCCATATCAGGCAGTGAACTTGTACATGGACCTCAGAGTGGCCATCAGGGCATGTGGCAGGATTTTTTGGTCACATAAGTAATTCACCTTGCTGTCCTTTGCCTTTATAAGTTTCCTTCAAAGTCATAGCTCAACATCTCTAGCCTTTGTCAAATGTTATATTCCTTTAACGATAGTTTAGAAACACAGAAATGAGGGGGGCTGATAGACTAATGGCGCATTTCCACTAGCACGGCTCGGCTCGGTACGGCTCGGCTCGGCGCGCTATTTCAACCCGTCCTCACGAAAATTCGTCACACTGTCACGTTATTTAATCTATTTTTCGTGATCAGCGACACGTATTTTCAAAATTTTCGTGTCAAGAAGCACAATTTTCAAGCTCATGTATCTCAATTGGAAGTATTTGTCGTGTCACTGAGCACGACTTCCAAACTAAGGTTCTGTCCGGCAGCGTTCTCCCTAACGTCCCTGAAGGAGCTCCGTACAGAACATTGATTGTTATATTGAAATTGTCTGCGATAACTAACAATGTGACAAGCTTTTGGCCCACCCGTTTCTACTTAAAATTGTTCTGTGATAACTAACAATACGACAGCTTTTGGCCACCCGTTTCTACTTTCGCCTTTGATTCTGAGAAATTGTAACAATTCACGGATATATTAAATGCAGGTGGGCTGCTCTGTAGGCAAACCGCGAAGGAAACAAGGGTAGCTGCTTCATCTGTTCTTTTTAGAATGGTAGGCTATGGCTTGATCTTTATTGTACCTACACCATCTATTATCTTGTTCTTGGCTATGCAGGGACGTTGGAAGTAGGGGTGCGGGGGGTATTGGATTGTTGTATTGGAAAACAGAGTATTTGTGTGACGTTGTTTTCAACTAAAGCCAAGGGACATAATAACTGGTTAATGCGGCGCCACATTGTTTTTGTTTGTGCCGCTTTCTCTCTCCGTCCACAAGAGCTCAAGTTCTTCAATTGATCCCAATGAACTTTTATTTGTTTCATTTGATTTCTTACTACGATCTACGGATCGGATAGTTACACGCACACACACACACACACACACACACACACACACACACACACACATCCAGACAAAGCATCATGGAAAGCATGTCTCCGTCCGTTTGATAAGACTAGCCTATTATTAAATAGCCTACAAAGAAATGGTCAAGTGAAATTGTCCTATTTTTTCCTCTACACTCTGACATAAATTGATTGATAGGTTGAACAGAACAGGACACATAAGCCACGCATAAAAAACACAATCGACAAAACAGGACGGGTCACTGTGAGCTGTTTGTGTGCCCGATCAATTGAGGGGCGTGGCATATCATAAACAAAGCGAGGCTTACCTGGCCAATCAGGGGAACGTGCAGCACATGGCTGATTTGAATAATGATATAATAATTCCATGAGAATAATAATTATATGAGAATTAAAGTTAGGAGATGTTCTGGTAAAGTAACCTGATGCCTTCTCTGTTAATGATTTTTTACTTTACTGAATTGATTTGTTTGTTAACACAGACACTATTCAAAAATTAATGTTCTGCTTATTTTGTCGGAGTTGAAAACCGAAACTTAACTGTCGCCAGGCTGGGCTGACTTGAGTTGGAGCAGCCAAATAGCCTAAATTAATAAATATTGTTACTAAATAGAAGTAGGCCTGCTACGTTGTTTTGTGTGATTTTCCTCAGTAGCCTACAGTAGACCTAGATTCTGCGCTCTGAACGCCACTAACTGTTCTGTAATAGGCCTACACTATCGCCGATCACATGAACACCCACCCGGCTTCTTTTTTTCTTTTTTTAATTTTTTGATATGATTTTCGGCAAACTGAAAATCGTTTTTTTCGGTTTGCGGCCAGGGGGAATACTCGTATGTGCATTAACTCCTGATTATGGACACCTGCTAAGTCTAGTTCCAGACCAGTGTTTAGATTCTCTGCCCGAGCCACCACTATCCTCGGGCCGGACCCTTTTTTTTTTTTTTTTATCATTTGTTTATTGGCCTAATCTGAGGAGAAATCTATGCCACGCGTATTCCACGGTTCTTCTTAATGCCGTGGGACGCTCCTTTCACTTGCATGGGTAGTCCGGTGACTTGTCAACCCCAGCGTCTTCCGTTAAGCGACGACACCGTCTTTGCGGACAAATTATTTCTCTGCTGATCAACACTACGAATGGCCAAAAGACTTGTATGCCCCCCCCCCTTAAATAAATACTATGGCAGAATTATTATTATTATTATTATTATTATTATTATTATTATTATTATTATTATTATTATTATCATTCAACTTGAACATGTGTTTTTCCAGTAGAGTGGTGGAGGGATGACGTAGGTCGGCCAACCCGGAAGTGAGCGTCGCCCTGGGTTCTCTTGACAAAAAGCCAACGGGTTTTTCCATTGGGTTTTGGATTATTGCAGAAAAATTTGCATCTTTGAAGCACCTCCTCAAAAGCTGAAAATAAATAAAAATAACCATGCTCCAAAGAACGAAATGTAAAACCAATGCATTCTGAATGGGGAGTGTTCTCAGACAATTTAAGCGTGCTCCACAAAACGATACGAGAGAGAGAGAGAAGAGAGAGAGAGGGAGGGACAAAGAGAGAGAGCGAGAGAGAGAGAGCCTTCAGAAAGGGTGTGCGCAGATAGTACAGTGCGCGCCCTAGTTATGTTTATGCCAAAACCACAAATGCTATACACGTTTCTTCCGCCCATCTAAATGAATGGAGGAATAGCACCAACAGGGGTCGATACGTTCTCCCAGCATTTGGGGGAAATGGTTACGTATATTGCAATATATATATATATATATATAATTATATTATATATATATATAATATATATTAGGACAGATTCACCATTAAACGTGTTTCTAATAACATTTCTAGCGAGAAATATACTTTTTACTTGCATAATCTTCAGTCAGTGAATGTGTCTGATCTTTAGTTTGATAGTTAGTTTTATGGTCTCCCTAGCATGTTTCAACGACGTCAGGTTGCTAGGGACGCGACGATCTAGTTGTGGGCCAGGAAGTGGATTTTCAATGGTCAGATACAGATCTTGTTATAACGATAATTGAATAAATGTTATGGTCTACTTATAGATAGAATATTACAACGAAATAATTGCATATATATATAATATATTTTAATATTTAATTAATTAAATACAAAAACGGCTTTAAACATGTGACATGCCTTTGGGCTTTTCTTTTCAATGGGCCTGCGTCAACGTCACATCACTCTCGGCAAACCACATTGGTTAAAGGCGGTGTCACACCAAATTTGTACCGGCTGCCAAATTTGTACCGGGTGACGTAATCCATTCAAACCTGCCTAGCAACAGATGACCGCGGACGATCGCGTCGAATGACGTAGGAAAGTTCGCGAACATTCTCGATATAGTTCACGGAACGCGACCAGACAGATAACACATTACATTTATTAGCGTTCCTAATTACATTTATTTAGAGTTACTAACTTTATATTCGTATTGGATTTTTATTGTTTAATCGCATTAAGCTAGTAAACTGAGTGTATAAAGCAGGTTTCAAAAAACATTCGCACTCATGTTGCCAGAGACAAAATAACTATATCGAACTATATCTATAATATAATATATAATATCTATAATATATCTATGAACTATATCGAGAATGTTCGCGAACTTTCCTACGTCATTCGACGCGATCGTCCGCGGTCATCTCGCGATCGTCCGCGGTCATCTCGCGATCGTCCGCGGTCATCTCGCGATCGTCCGCGGTCATCTCGCGATCGTCCGCGGCGCGGTCATCTGTTGCTAGGCAGGTTTGAATGGATTACGTCACCCGGTACAAATTTGGCAGCCGGTACAAATTTGGTGTGACAGCGGCAATGGAGCTGCCGTAAATTGTGTTGTTTTGGTCGTAAACGTTAGCTTTCCTAACCGCGCTAGCTTGGTTAGGAAATATAGATATTCCATGAAAATATCTGCCCGTAACGGGGCAAACAAGGTGTCCTTTGACATCTACGTTTCGAGGCAATTGCAACGGTGCCATACATGACCATATTTGACGATGTTTCAGGGTAGTAATTAGCTGTCGATTTTGGAGGCCTTTATCAATAATGACCAGCTATAGATTTGCTTCCCGATTGAGTTTTCTGACAAATGACATGTTATTTAGCATCTACATTAGCAGCTGAGTCCAATGAGATCAAGCTCGACCTTGTGCCACACCGAGATCATGTCCTAGACCATAGGTGTACCATGTAAAATACAGGGGCGGTGTAGTGTAGGGGGCCATGTAGGGCCGTGGAGTGTCATGCTTGGTGTCATTGGACTCAGCTCAATGTGTAGATGATAAATAACATGTCATTTGTCACAAACTTTTATCGGGAAGCAAATCAATAGCTGGTCATTATTGATTAAGGCCTCCAATTTCGACAGCTAATCATTAAACATGTTTGAATGTGTTCATGTGTGGCACCATTGCAATCGCCTGGAAGCGTAGATGTTGAAGGACATCTTGTTTGCCCTCTTACGCCACCGGCCCTACAAGAAATTACTCAGCAAGTGCTCCAACTCGTTGCACCTCACCCAGCGGCTCGCTTGCAAGATTTTGGCCTGAAGTTCTACCCAGACCTACACCCTAGCCATCCAACATGCATATCTGAGAATCAGGCCTCTCTTTAATAATGACAAAAAGTTATGAGAGAAATGCACATTAACTTTTTGGTATCTCATAAGCGGCGTGGTGCTGGTTCTTTTTGCTCCATTGCCCCTGTCACGTTAAAATTGTACCGGGGGCGAAAATTGTACCGGCCTACGTCATCGTTTGTTTACATCCGAAAAACATGTTTCCAAACGACGAAATAACATAATACAGATAGCGGATCGCTATCTGAATTATGATAGATAGCGATAACAATTGTTTTTACTTTATATTTGTATTGTATTTAATTGTTTAATCGAAACAATAAAAAAAATTGCCAGCGAAACGGGCGATCGCGTCATATGACAAATGTCATTTGACGCGGGCAAAGCATTTGTTCATTTGAACGCGATCGCCCGTTTCGCGGGCAATTTTTTTTATTGTTTCGATTAAACAATTAAATACAATACAAATATAAAGTAAAAACAATTGTTATCGCTATCTATCATAATACAGATAGCGATCCGCTATCTGTATTATGTTATTTCGTCGTTTGGAAACATGTTTTCTGCATCGCGTCGTCTGTTGCCGGGCAGGTTGTCAGGATGTAAACAAACGATGACGTAGGCCGGTACAATTTTCGCCCCCGGTACAATTTTAACGTGACACCGCCTTTAACCAATGTGGTTTGCCGAGAGTGACGTGACGTTGACGCAGGCCCATTGAAAAGAAAAGCCCAAAGGCATGTCACATGTTTAAAGCCGTTTTTGTATTTAATTAATTAAATATTAAAATATATTGTATATATATATATATACAATTATTTCGTTGTAATATTCTATCTATAAGTAGACCATAACTTTTATTCAATTATCGTTATAACAAGATCTGTATCTGACCATTGAAAATCCACTTCCTGCCTGGTTGGCCGACCTACGTCATCCCTCCACCACTCTACTGGAAAAACACATGTTCAAGTTGAATGATAATAATAATAATAATAATAATAATAATAATAAGAACAATAATAATGATAATTCTGCCATAGTATTTATTTAAGGGGGGGGGGGCATACAAGTCTTTTGGCCATTCGTAGTGTTGATCAGCAGAGAAATAATTTGTCCGCAAAGACGGTGTCGTCGCTTAACGGAAGACGCTGGGGTTGACAAGTCACCGGACTACCCATGCAAGTGAAAGGAGCGTCCCACGGCATTAAGAAGAACCGTGTAATACGCGTGGCATAGATTTCTCCTCAGATTAGGCCAATAAACAAATGATAAAAAAAAAAGAAAAAAAAGGGTCCGGCCCGAGGATAGTGGTGGTAAACAACGGGTGGGGCTCGGGCTCGGGCAGAGAATCTAAACACTGACTGGTCTGGAACTACTTAGCAGGTGTCCATAGGCCAATAATAGGAGTTAATGCACGCCAATCAGAATACGAGTATTCCCCCTGGCCGCGAACCGAAAAAAAACGATTTTCGGTTTGCCGAAAATCATATCAAAAAATTAAAAGAAGAAAAAAAGAAGCCGGTTGGGTGTTCATGTGATCGGCGATAGTGTATGTCTATTACAGAACAGTTAGTGGCGTTCAGCAAAATCTAGGTCTACTGTAGGCTACTGAGGAAAATCACACAACACAACGTACACATTAGGCCTAGGCTACTTCTATTTAGTAACAATATTTATTAATTTAGGCTATTTGGCTGCTCCAACCCAAGTCAGCCCAGCCTGGCGACAGTTAAGTTTCGGTTTTCAACTCCGCATTTTCTGAGACAAAATAAGCAGAACATTAATTTTTGAATAGGTCCTAGTGTCTGTGTTAACAAACAAAAATCAATTCAGTAAAGTAAAAAAATCATTAACAGAGAAGACATCAGGTTACTTTACCAGAACATCTCCTAACTTTAATTCTCATATAATTATTATTCTCATGGAATTATTATAGGCCTATCATTATTCAAATTAGCCATGTGCTGCGCGTTCCCCTGATTGGCCAGGTAAGCCTCGCTTTGTTTATGATAAGCCACGGCCCTCAATTGATCGGGCACACAAACAGCTCACAGTGACCCGTCCTGTTTTGTCGATTGTGTTTTTTATGCGTGGCTTATGTGTCCTGTTCTGTTCAACCTATCAATCAATTTATGTCAGAGTGTAGAGGAAAAAATAGGACAATTTCACTTGACCATTTCTTTGTAGGCTATTTAATAATAGGCTAGTCTTATCAAACGGACGGAGACATGCTTTCCATGATGCTTTGTCTGGATGTGTGTGTGTGTGTGGTGTGTGTGTGTGTGTGTGTGTGCGTGTGCGTGTTTGTGTGTGTGCGTGCGTGTGCGTGTGTATGTGTAGGCTATGTGTATGCGTGTAACTATCCGATCCGTAGATCGTAGTAAGAAATCAAATGAAACAAATTAAAGTTCATTGGGATCAATTGAAAAACTTGAGTTCTTGTGGACGGAGAGAGAAAGCGGCACAAACAAAAACAATGTGCGCGCATTAACCAGTTATTATGTCCCTTGGCTTTAGTGAAAACAACGTCACACAAATACTCTGTTTTCCAATACAACAATCCAATACCCCCCGCACCCCTACTTCCAACGTCCCTGCATAGCCAAGAACAAGATAATAGATCGTATAGGTACAATAAAGATCAAGCCATAGCCTACCATTCTAAAAAGAACAGATGAAGCAGCTACCCTTGTTTCCTTCGCGGTTTGCCTACAGAGCAGCCCACCTGCATTTAATATATCCGTGAATTGTTACAATTTCTCAGAATCAAAGGCGAAAGTAGAAACGGGTGGCCAAAAGCTGTCGTATTGTTAGTTATCACAGACAATTTTAAGTAGAAACGGGTGGCCAAAAGCTGTCACATTGTTAGTTATCGCAGACAATTTCAATATAACAATCAATGTTCTGTACGGAGCTCCTTCAGGGACGTTAGGGAGAACGCTGCCGGACAGAACCTTAGTTTGGAAGTCGTGCTCAGTGACACGACAAATACTTCCAATTGAGATACATGAGCTTGAAAATTGTGCTTCTTGACACGAAAATTTTGAAAATACGTGTCGCTGATCACGAAAAATACGCGAGACAAGACACCACTTTTTACTGCTTTTTGACTTGGAACGAGATGGCTTCTCAGAAAAAATCCACTCCTTGGTCGGTGGAGGAGGTCCAGACGTTCCTGACTCTGGTTGCCGAAGAACGGATTCAGAGGGAGCTCGACGGCACCACGCGTTGTTGTTGTTCTGGTCTTCCGGATTTGTACGTTGCTCGGCGCCGTGTAAATGACGTCACAGCGGTTTCGCGCAGCCGTGTTATGACGACCCCGCCCACGTCGAGGAGGCACCAGTTGTAATGGAAACACAACCAAACCGAGCCGAGTCGTGCTGAGCCGTATCGAGCCGAGCCGTGCTAGTGGAAATGCGCCATAATGTGTATCAATTTCAGAACTTTACTTTAACATATGTATCACTTTTTTCAGTTAGAATTGTATTTAACAAAAGAGGTAACTGGCTTCAGTACCTAAATATGAAATCAATGTATTTCAAATGATGGGACCAAAAAAATGGCTGTATCTATCGAACTCTGAACTTCTGATGGCCAATCAGTACACATATTGACATGTTACTGACAGAAAAGCATTTTGAAATTATCTGTGCATTTACAACCTGTAGTTTGAAATACTGAGAGAGGGGTTAAAAAACGGCGACACACGCTATTCATGTTTTTGTTGAGACTGGAGCATTTTTTATTGCTGTAACTATATTGCTATCACGTATGTAATCCTGGTGTGGAACTCTGAATAAACAAAAAATTGCCAAACAAGTTTAGTGTTTGGTGCTGGTTTCCTGGTATTTTCAGGCCACATTTTACACTGGCCACATTAGCTAGATGAAAAACTTAACAATGATTTAATAATATAACTTGTTCAAGAACAATTGACTGAATTGTTCTTGTAATCAGACTAGTATTACTTTTCATACAAGTTCCTACAGTCTTCTTCTTAACATCACATGATGTTGCTGTGGTGTCAAGACAGCTGATTGTATACTGCAGGGGGTGTGGTCGTCCTGCCGGTTCAAGTAAGATGACCTGAAACCTGGATAAAACCAGCTGTCTTGCACCACAGCAACATCATGTGACATTTAGAAGAAGACTGCAGGAACATTAAAAATCAAAACGTATCAGGGTATGAAAAGTAATACTAGTTATATGTGTATATTATGTACACTATATTATTATCTACACTAGTAGTTAGTTTCGTCGTCTGAGACGTCTCGCTAGCCTTCGTGACACTCCTCTGGGATCGAGCTCTTTCAACAACAACCGCACATCCTCTTTCCTCACACGCAGTCCATGCTCCCTGCATTTAGCATACATCCATCGGTACGCGTGAAGCTGTCCAGAGTACTGGAGTTGGTCGCTAATAAAATCAACCAGGATCTCGCAGTATCCTCTTCAGATGTCTCTCACTTATGTGGAAGGAGTGCCTATTGGCAAGTATTGATTTATTGTCTGAATATTTGAGGCCAAGCTCAAAATAAACGTTGATAAATCTCCAAAGCTCCATTGTTGTGGTTGTTAGTTGTTCCTCTGACCCGGAAGTTAAATTCTGACCCGGAAGTTGGTTTGCAATATCTCGCAAAGAGTTTTGCGAGATCTCGCAAACCATATATATTTTTTTCCTCCATGTCCCTTGCGGGGCTCCGTAGTTTTGCGCCGTGGCGCAGCAAACAAAATAATTAGTGCCGTAGTGCTGGTTGATGTCGTCCTCGCCGTGGCACGCTGTTCTGGCGAGCTGGTGAAGACGGCAAAGCAAAGCCGGGGATTCACGTGAGTCGTTCCAGACAATGCACTCAGGGCGGCCGAGCAGGCTACTCGCTGGCAAAGTCGTTGGAAACTCTTCTTGCTGAGTCGAGCTGACTAGCTTTCCGTTGTCTCCTCGTTGAGAACGCTAACCGAGTTCTCTTCAGTAGTTGCACATAACTCACAAGCTACTTACATTTACATTGACATTTAGGGCATTTAGCAGACGCTTTTATCCAAAGCGACTTACAATAAGTACTGGCTGTAAAATGTCCATAAGACTCACTATCCGTGCAGTCCAAAGGCACATTTACGGCTATAAGACTAAACTTGAGTTATTACCACTTATTACAGCTATCATGCACACGCAATTCTCACTCCTCTCTCCTTCCACGTTTTTCTTCCTCTTCCCCCGCAAACTTTCACCCCGACGTCTGATTGGTTCTTACTCCAAATACATACATTTAACACATTTTATAATACATGTAAACATTATTTAAACATTTTTAGCATTTAGAAAAACCCGTATGAAAGTAAAATAAACAAAATGAAATTACAATGAGGAAACACTGAAATACCCCAAATTCCCATAGGGCTACAATCTGTTTCCAGGCCGTGATGGGAAGGTTTGATCGCACATCTCAACAGACTTTATTGAGAAGACCAGTCCAACTGCTATATCCTTTAAAGATGAATGAGTGAAGAACTATGGGTCCATCGGGGGGGAGGATGTTGTAACTTTGACATTTGCACATTTTTTACATTTACATTTACATTTAGGGCATTTAGCAGATGCTTTTATCCAAAGCGACTTACAATAAGTACATTTGTCATAAGAAGTGCAACAATATATCGCTATCGGTACAGTAAGGATGTTCATAGAACCAAGTGCAAGTACAACAATCACTAGGCTAACCAATTCCCCATGTTACAGCAATGATAGCAGCTATTGCAATTGCTACACAGTTAAGTACTATAATACAATACAATACAATACAACACAATACAATACAGTGTACAATGGTGGCCAGAGGGGGGAGGGTGGCTATGCAGAGTCGAGGTGGACTCTGAACACGTGAGTCTTGAGTCTTTTTCGGAAGATAGTGAGAAACTCTGCGGTCCTGAGAACGGCAGGGAGCTGGTTCCACCACTGAGGTCCCAAAACCGAGAGGAGTTGTGACTTTGCTGAACGACCTTTGTTAGCTCTTAGCGATGGCGGTACCAGACGTCCAGCTGAGGTAGTTGAGCGGAGCGATCGAGCTGGGGTGTGTGGCTTTAGCAATGCTTGGAGGTAGGCAGGGGCAGTTCCATCGACTGCCTTGTATGCCAGTACCATCGTCTTAAATTTTATGTGAGCTACTACAGGGAGCCAGTGGAGGTCCCGGAAGAGGGGGGTCACTTGGGAGAACTTCGGTAGGTTGAACACACGAGGCGTGCGCTGCCAACATTCTGGATGCGCTGCAAAGGTTTAATCGCAGAGGCAGGAAGTCCAGTCAGGAGTGAGTTGCAGTAGTTCGAGGCGGGAGATGACCAGTGATTAGACTAGAAGGCTGAGCTTGCTTCCCTTGTGAGGAAGGGCCGGATTCTGCGGATGTTGTAAAGTGCAAATCTGCAGGATCGGGCCACCGCAGTGATATTTGCGGTGCAGCATAACTGATTGTCCAATACCACACCGGGGTTTCTGGCAGTTGGAGAAGGAGATACAGTGATGTTCTCAACGGTGACCAGTAAGTCCATGTGTGGGCAATCTTTCCCTGGGATTAGGAGGAGCTCGGTTTTGTTGAGGTTAAGCCTCAGGTGATGGGCAGTTGTCCAGGTGCTGACGTCCGCCAGACATTCCGATATGTGTGTTGCAATCAGGGCTTTATCCGATGAGGGGAAAGAGAGGAATAGTTGAGTGTCGTCAGCATAGCAGTGATAAGAAAAGCCATGTGACACAATTACAGAGCCCAGAGATCTGGTATAGAGGAAGAACAGAAGAGGCCCCAGTACAGAGCCTTGGAGGACCCCAGTTTCAAGCGTGCAAGGTTTGGACAAGGAGCCATTCCATGTCACTTGATAGGTGCGGTTCATCAGGTAGGATGTGAACCAGGAAAGAGCAGATTCAGCGATGCCAAGTTCAGCAAGAGTGGCAAGGAGGATCTGGTGGTTCACCGTGTCAAATACTGCGGACAGGTCGAGGAGAATGAGAACCGATGAGAAGGTAGAGGCTGTGGCAGCACGGAGGGACTCAGTCACCGCGAGGAGAGCCCTCTCGGTAGAGTGTGCCTTCTTGAAGCCTGACTGGTGAGGGTCAAGCAGGTTGTTAGATGAGAGATAGGAGGACAGTTGGTTAGCAATGGCACGTTCCAGTGTTTTAGAGAGGAAGAAAAGAAGAGATACCGGTCTGTAGTTCTGGATGTCGGCAGTATTAAGAGTTGGTTTTTTGAGGAGAAGGCTTTATTCTAGCAGTCTTGAAGGATGCTGGAACAATGCCTGAAGTGAGGGAGGAGTTGATAAGTGAGGTGAGAAATGGCAGATGATGTCGCTTGAGACATCCTGGAGGAGAGAGGAGGGGATAGCATCAAGGGGGCAGGTGGTGGCATGGTTAGATGTTATTATTCCGTTGACCTCGTCAGAGGTGAGAGGGCTAAATTGGGTAAAGACGGAGGAGGAGGTGATTGGTGGAGGGAGGATGGAGGCAGGGATGAAAGAGGAGTTGATGTCCTTCACTTTCTGGGTAAAGTAGGTAACAACGTCATCAGCAGTGAGGCAGGAAGGAGGTGGGGGTGAGGGAGGGTTGAGGAGGGTCGAAAACAGGGCAAACAGTTTTCTGGGGTTTGAGGCGGAGGAGTTGATTTTGGTCCGGTAGAAGGCAGATTTGGTTGTTGACACACTAAAATCAGAAAGAAGGGAAAGATAGTGGGATAGATCATTGGGACAGTCGGATCTCTTCCATTTCCTCTCCGCTGCTCGCAACTTTGTTCTACAAGTCCGCAGAGGATCGGACAGCCAAGGAAGGGGGGGGGGGGGGGGGGGGGGGGGGGTGAGGATCGCTCGCGCTGGTCTGGAGTGGAAGGGACAGAGGGAATCCAAGGAGGAGGAGAGGGAGGATAGCAGAGTGTCTGAAGATTCATATGTAGATAGTTGGGAGAATCGTTCGATAGAAGGTAGTGAAGACAGAACAGTAGAGGCGAAGGTAGAGGGAGAGAGGGATTTAAGGTTACGGCGAGTGGTGACAATGCGGGGACTAGAGAGGCTTGGGGGGAGAGAATTTCAAGGGGAGAGAAAAATCAACAAAGTGATGGTCAGACACAGGGAGGCGGGGTAAGACGGAGAGAGCAGAGGTGCCGCAGGACCTAGTGAATATTAGGTCAAGCTGGTTCCCGGCCCTGTGTGTGGGAGGAGAAGGGGTTAGTGTTAAGTCGAAGGTGGCGAAAAAGTTGGTTAGTTCAGGTGAGTGCAACCTCTCTGGCAGGATGTTGAAGTCGCCGAGGATAACGAGTGGTGTGCCATCCTCAGGAAAGCAGCTGAGGAGGGCGTCCATCTCATCATAGAAGTCACGGAAGGGACATGGAGGACGGTAGATCACCACGATGGAGAGCTTGATAGGGATGGTGACAGTGACAGCGTGGAGTTCAAACGCCGGATCTGCCCAAGTGTTCTAGCGGAAGGACCTGGTAGGACCACATGGGCGAGATGAGGAGGTCCGGTCCCTCCTCCTCGCCACGGATGGTCTAGGGGTGTGCGAGAATGAGTAGACGGTGGAGAGGGCAGCAGGAGTAGCAGAGTTCTCTGGAGTGATCCAAGTCTCTGTCAGGGCCAGGAAGTGTAGGGTCATGAGGGACGCGTAGGCTGAAATCGAAAATCGCAGTTCCAGAGTCCTCCCATCACCTCAAAGTCAGTGTTAGCAAGGGTAGGTGGATGGCACAGGTTAGACGGGTTACTGCCCCGAGCAGAGGAGCTACGGTAACGCGTCTACGGGTGGAAATCCTGACAATGAGGGACTTACGACACATAGCTACAATAGGGCAGATGAACTCCCCGGGCTTCCTCGAGGGACTCGCTTGGTCTTTGTTTCCCGGGTCTTGACTCCCACAGAGAGACTCGCTTGGTCTTTGTTTCCCGGGTCTTGACTCCCACAGAGAGACTCCCTTGGTCTTTGTTTCCCGGGTCTTGACTCCCACAGAGAGACTCCCTTGGTCTTTGTTTCCTGGGTCCTGATGCTACAGCTGATGCTAATAATAGCTAGCCCTTAAGTGGGCAAGGTAGCTCAGGCAGACTTAGCTCCGCCCAGCTATCAAGGCTTTTGTTCCCACCCTAAGTGGCAGAAACTAGCAAGCACGACCGCTTAACTGATCACAACAGAACAGGCCTAAATCACACTGGAGTAACAGATGGAAAGTTAGAACAAGCAATTGTAATTCTAAACACTAGGAGTCTTAGTAACCAAACTCATCTACAGCCAGATATGAAACAACCTTCTTGGAAGACGAAATGTATTATACATTTTTTCAGTTAATTATTGAATATTTATTTGTTTACATTGCAACATATATTTGTTTTGCAAGATACATTTATTTGGATGCATTTAATGTGCCTAATTGCATATTCACAGGGTTATTACTGTGGAGATTTACATTGCAAAATAGTTCCTGTGGTTAAAGGACTACGTTACCAAAGATGCATTGCACTTGTACTTCCTGTATGTGCTACGTGACTAGAAAGAACAAGCGATGCTTTGAAAGATGTACATGTGCGAGATTGCTCAGTAAAGTTACCTGTCTTTTACAAAGGATTTCGACTCCATTTCATTTGCAATCTAGTTATAGATTACATCAAGCATGTATTCTGCTAACTGCACTGTCCATAACTATTTGATTGGACTTCATTGGTTACTTAGGCTATTTCTTTATTTTTCGTTGATTTAGTCGGATCGTTTGTGGGATGTTGCGGATGAATTTCACTGAGACTGCATGCACTCAACAACCAATCACCGTACTGACCACTTCTAAACTTTTTCACGAGAATCGACTTAAGGGCACGCTTAGTTCAATCTCAGTGACCTGTCCTTAGTATGATTAGGTCTTAGCGGCTTTGTGAAATACTCACACTTTAGGAAGTTGTGCTGGCGCCTCCTGGTGCACCGTTTTCTTATGACGTACGGGGACTGGGCCCTGGGAGCTGGTTCTGCTCTGAAGGGTAAGGCTGGAATTTGAGAGCGGCACCGTTACAGGAGCTTTGGAAATAAAACGGGGAAGAACACGGACACTGAACCCGCTCTGGAACCACTGATACATGGTCTTTAAATCCCACAAGAATACTTTCATGCAACGTGTTAATATCCCCACAGAAATAGACTGTCCAAGGATAATAACCAATATAAAAACACGGTCACTAGGTCACTAGTGTAACAGTGTAAATAATTACTTTCTTTTATTTGTTAAATTCTGTTAAACTTGGGACTCCAACCAATATTTGATATTTTATTCTGAAAGTCCACGGCGGAAGTTTGTGTTTGAAAGTCGAGCAAGAGCAACCACAACGCTGTACGTGTGGTAAGTATCCGCCATTCTGTCGGGTATGGGGCCGCTGTGTACATAAGTTCACCTATAAATGCAAACCAGTGTAAAGTACGAGTGTTTGAAAATATAGCCTAACAGGAACATCTAATGTTATCATGCGGTGTAAGCGTTTGTTGTTGTGTGTGATGGTTGTAGAAGGGAGTTCGTTTGAGCATACGAAGTTGTGGTGACGTCGGGCGCGGCTAATGGCGGACCCCTCTTGTTGTATTGAGTTTCGAACGGGACTGGCGTGTCTGATAGTAGTTGCGGTTATATTTGGGGTGGTTTGGTGGGGTTAACACTGGTTGGTTGCTGGATTTGTCCCAGTTGTTTGATGATGCAGGTATGTCACTTAATGTTCTTTGTTTGTAAATACCACTA